>BJFM01000705.1:297302-314605 GCA_016586285.1 Arothron firmamentum | reverse complement strand
ATATATAGTGTATATATATATATTCCTAGTTCTGCATATCAACAAGAGGCCTTCATTGTTGTGTGAGCAGAGCCTCGAGGGCTTTTGTGGTTTCCCCAGGGAAGCTGTTACTTGACTGTCACAACAATGATCTCATTGCTGAGTTCAACACTCCACTGAAAGTGGATCCATAGCTCTGTGGTACCTGAGTCCGTGCTGACCTGAAATACAATGAATTAATAATACCACAGCTTTTAAACATGCCTATTGTATGAAGTAAAATGATATCTAAATAGTATCCATAAAATGTGAGTAAACATAATTCACAAGGTAAAATAATGACTAAATGAAAATAACTATGAAAATATTATTAATATCAATGTCATTGTATGTACAGTAGTATTCTTATATGCTACTGTACATACTGTACATTATGTACATGCATACTGTACATTATGCTCTTATATCAGATCCCTTTTATTATGTTACATAAGTTGTTGTTACGCAGGTAACCATCTTATTTAGGAGGGAGAGGAGATGTCACATGACATTATGTAATATTATGCTTTATCATGTATTCCATTGTCATGTGAGGTCACAACATAATGAAATCATGCATATATTATGCAATATCATGTGAGTTTATAAAATATGTCATGCAATGTCACATAAACCACTGTTAAATAATGGTGTGATCTATATTGACCCCCCCCCCAAAAAAAAGATTATGCAAAATATTTAAAAATGCATTATACAACCCTGAAAGCATCTCACTATAGAGTAGGAAACTTTAGTTATACTAGAACTTATCTTTTAAATAGAAATGTCTTTTCTGTGGCCAACATCCAAACAATAAATTTATATTTAGGGTAGTTTACCCTAAGTTAAGTTACCCTAGTTTACCGTAAACCAAATAGAAAAACGTGACATTTGTTACATTTGTGTCATTAGTGAGGATGCAACTGTCTGTTGTGTCTTTTGAACTCTCTCCACCTCTTTCCATCTTTATCTTGCAAGCAGTTTGCCTCTGTTTACCGCTGGTGATATGATGGTACAGACTTTTGATTCAGATTGCCAGGTCAGTTTAAGAGCAAAATCCTGCATGGTCATTACTCACTGTTTTCAGTGTAACACTTTTCACTGTTTTGATTGTGTCTGTAAAAACTGGGCCTTGGAATAGTGTAACATCTCTCTCTCTCTCTCTCTGTCTCTCTCTCTCAGTCTCTGTCTCTCTGTCTCTCTCTCTCTCTCTCTCTGTCTCTCTCTCTGTGTCTCTGTCTCTCTGTCTCTGTCTCTCTGTGTCTCTCCTCCCTGTCACACGCACAGGTCCAATTGGTAGTAGGTAGTGCAAGGTCCATGTGGTAGTAAGTAGTGCCCCCTGCTGGACAAATAACAAGCACGTTTCCTGTTAAATTATCCACGCTTTATTTTACTTTTTTCAAGTGTATAAAAAATAAAAAAGAAAGCATGACGACATTATTAACTAAATTATCTCACAACAGCTACGCATTATTTTACATTTTTTGTGCATGAACAGTACTATTCCTTTAAATTTTAGCAAGGGGTTCATTATTTGGCAGGAAGTTAGCCATAGCTAACAGGAAGCCGAATAATCGCTAATATCTGTGGAGCAAGAATTAGCAAAGAACTACGAGTTGACCCGTCGCTTATTATCCTTTACAAGTCACGCTAATAGAGGTATTTTAATCGTATTGTAAGATAAGTGTGTGTGTAAATGTTTAGATTGTTGTGTATGATTTGCCTAGGTAGTATGTCTCCACTGTGGTAGCTTCAGCGCCTTGTATCAGACATGGCTCAGTGTGCTTACATTACTTCCCAGCAAACAAGAGTTAATAGGTGAACGTAAATGAAAGGGCTAAACTATGGGTAATATCGCTGAGAGAAAGGGCACCTTATATCGGTGTTATTTTTTTGTATTTTGTTTTGGAACAGATTTAGGTGTACTCTCGTGTTTGTGGCAGTACTACGCTTACATGAGCTTTAGAAAGACTTGAAGGTGTTAGACATTGGGGCTGTTGTGGTATAAGCGCGCACACACACGCAGAACATACCACTTTCACTTATTACTTCAGGCAATAGGGTGAAGGATGTTCTTTCCCATACTACTCGTGGAACAATTGTAAATTATACCTATTGTTTCAGCTGATTTTATCGAAATTGGCCTGAGACTAAAGAAAATCTAAACCAGACCTGCAGAACATACCTTCATGCTTCTACTTCTGGCATGGAAGGTCCTTATACAGTATTTGCCAAAATGATACTTTGATACTCATACTTCTGAAACCTTCACCTGTTGGGTTTTTTTTTTTGTTTTTTTAGTATTTTACATTGTAAGTTTGTCACATTTTCAGTGCTCTATACCTTGCTGAAACACACTACTTTAGGATGAGTCCGATAATTTACATCCTTGATTATTTTTTCCCCCCTCACCTTTTCACAGGAATATCAAGCAGTAAGGCTTGATTAAGGTCTCCCGAGAAAACCTATGCAGAAATGGTAAGATTAAAAGATATTATTTCAATGCACTTATAATTGGTTATGTGACAGGCAGCCAGTTTGAAAAATAATTCAACAATTATGAATGATTGTAGTGAAATGTTTTGAAAATGTTGACAATGGCCCAACAACAAATGATTAAATTTTAGTGGTGTTCCGGATCTTGCAAAGATGAAAAGGCCAAGGGGCTTCGATCATCATGTCACTCTATGATGTAACCCTGTATTGCACCCTATGTAACCTATATTTACACACTATACTAGAGGTTTAAGTCACAATACCTGAGGAAATTAGCTTCTTGGTGGAGTTCTATGTTCTTGAGTGCTTTTACACTTATGTAATTTTATAATTATTTTGTTAGTCCAGCTGGTCAAGTTCAGTCCAGATAATTATTATCTAGTTTTTACTTCAGTGTATTAATTAATTGTTCAGAATGGTATTGTTTTTATAGCTTGTGCCCAGCTAGCTGATTAAACATGGTCAGCATTATTATTTATTCCATTGTTCTCTATATAATTTACTTACCTCTTTTGATCTGTAACAGTCTTCAGCAGTAGATCTTAAGACCAAAGAGGAGAAGGACGCAGAGCTGGACAAACGAATTGAAGCTCTGCGGAAGAAGAATGAAGCCCTAGTCAAAAGATACCAGGTATGTGTGTGTTTTATTCAGAATAGAATACAAATATTGGCGCTGGTCACCTTCAGTTTTTCTTATTTAATTATTGATTTCATTGTGTGAATTAAAAACTAAACCTGAATCATTCATAGGAACCATTTTTCCAATACTAATTGGAAAGTTTAACCTTCGTACAATTAGCTTGATTGTATATTATGTTCAGTTTCTTTTATTAATATAAAATAACAGACAAGCTGCTATTTGCTCTTAACAGGAAATTGAGGAAGACAAGAAAAAGGCCGAGCAGGAGGGCATTGCTGTGACAACACCTAGGAAGCCCCGTCCTCATGAGACAGAGGCAGATCGGAGGAGGACAGAGAAAGAAAACCTAACCGTCACTGTTGAACTCTCCAAGCAAACAGGGGTAAGACACTTTTTAGGCTTTCTTAATATAGCTCAAATCTATACATATGCATTTAAAAACTACAACACTTTGTAAATTGTAACCTTTTTTAATCAATTATTTTAAAACCAAACAGACAAGTAAGTGATTTTTATCTTACAGTTCATCTGTCAAGCTCTACATCATTTTGTTTTTACTTTGAATATATGTTCTTAATAACCTGTATTCTTTGAATGATTCTCCATCTTCCTGATTAATTCCAGTAATTGCTATCATACTCTAGTTTGTACAGGAGAAGAGAATTGTGAACGACTGGAAACCTAGTGTGCCCCGTGGCCGGAAGACATCAGAGGACAGTGACAGCCATGGAGGGCCAAGCGAGGGTCAAAGTCCTCCTAGAATGAAAGGATCAGGGCGGCTTGGTCGTGGAGGGCAGAGAGGAGGTGGAGGCCGCCAGGAGAGAAGAGAGAGGGAACCTAGGACACCCAGAACTGGAGAACATGGGGACCCAGTAGGACAAGGACGTAGAGGAGGAAGGAGGGGAAGAGGGGGCGAAGGAGGAGGAGGAGGAGGAGGAGGGGGAGGAGGGACACCAGGTGGCATAGACAGAAAATCCAAGGTGAGTAGGACTAAATTACATTAAAGAATTATCATAAAGTCATACTAGGACATCTTATTTGTGTCATTTTTTAAGACCTGTACCATTTGTTGTTTTGTTTTTTTGTTTCAGATATGTACTCCTGTTAAATCCCCACTGTTGTTATGGCTTTTGTGCCAGTGTACTGCTATTTGTAAAATGGCGAATTGTTGTTGTTTGTTTGTGTAGGAATGGGAGGAAAAGAGGCGGCAAAACATTGAGAAGATGAATGAAGAAATGGAGAAAATAGCCGAATATGAGCGAGGACAGCGGGTATGAGGATCACAGTTTTTAAAGAGATTTAGTTTAAAGTGTAGCATAGAAATATCGGTACTAGTCTTCCTCTTTTAAGTGTTCATTTAAGTCATCAATGTTAAAAAGTGTGCGTAACATGTAGAACTCGTCTCTTTAGGCCGATGGAGACAAACCAAACCGTAATTTCTTGGATGATCCAAGACGTTCAGGCCCAGCACCAGACACTGACCGAAAGGAGGGAAGCAGGAGACATGTGCGAAACTGGGGAGGGTTGGACTTTGATAATGTTAAGACTGGAGCAGATCTGGAGAAAGAGTGGAGTGTTAGCATTCACTTTTTTAAATTACGAAAAGATGTATTCCACCATTCAGTTTTTAATTACATTTTATGTTCTTCCTTGTAATGGTATGAGTTTGTCTCACTTGTCATTTAGAGTCGAAGACCTGGTCCGAAAGGCTCTGTTGACATGACCATGTCAATGACTGGAAGAGAAAGAGCAGAGTACCTGCGCTGGAAGAAGGAGCGCGAGCAGATTGATGAGGAGAGACTAGCACGCCATCGTAATGCCACCGGCCAGTGGAGACGGGAGTGGGATGCTCAGAAGACAGACAACATGTGAGGGATTGTTGTTTTGGTTTTTTAAAGGATATCAATGCAATTACATTTTATCAAATCTTTGCTGATGCTTATCATTGTCAACAGCACTAAAGGGAGACAGAGTCTGTGTTATTTGTGTGTAACCCCGTGGCTTTTTTTTTTTTTTCCACAGGTTCAAGGAGGACACACATGTGTCCACGGAGAGTGGCACAGCTGAGCAGAGCGGCAAAAGAGGCAAGCAGGCAGCATCACACACCACTATGTGCATTTCCCATGATGGTCGCTGCAGTTGAGCCTCAGTGAACCTCAAGCACGTCATAGCAACATACCGTATAAACAAATGATACACCCCAGCACAGATTACAGGCCACTGCACCACCTCCCTCCTGCAGTTAATTTAGGGTGTTATGTAGATTAGGCTTGATTAAGCTCCTTATGTAAATGCTCACTGTATTTCCCTGGAGTCCAAATCAACCCCTTAAGCTCCAGTCGCACTGACTTCAGTGGAGCTTTTGGAAGGACAACAGACTGAGCAAAGTCAGGCAGTGAAGTGAAGGTGGCAGAAGCCACTTGATGTCATTTTAAAGAGAATTTAGATGAATTATCTGGTTTGTACGAGGGCCTCAGTCCCTGTGCTCCATTCTTTTATTATTGTCTTGATGAATATTGGCTCAGCTTTCAAATCTTTCGGGCTTTAGTACACACAAGAACAGGCAAAATTTCAAAAGGACTTCTGCTTGCAGATGTTTTTACTGTCTTTTTTTAACCAGTTGCAGAGAATGTTACCTTTCCTCTTTTGAAGCTTCCTTTGTATGCATTTGTACATGTTGTGTATGTGTGTCTGGGGTATAACTTCTAGATTGGCTTGAGTTGTCCTGACACAGCCTCAAGATGCTCGGTCCAAGCTCTTCATTGTCACCCTGTTTCTAATCCTCACTGATACATTCATTTATTTTGTACTTGACCTTTTATGACTCCCCCCCACCTCCCCTATTTGAGCACCTTCTCTCTACTGTTCCTTTCACCTTCATGATTCTTTTTAGTCCTTTTTTGATTCTTTGGTTCTTTCATCATCAGTCTTCATTCAATCATTGCACATTTATTTGAATTTTAATCAGTTTCCATACTTCCTCCAGATGATAACAAGCGTCCTCCTAAAGGCCCAACATTTGGCGACTTCCTCTCCCAAGGAAGGACACCGGGATCCAGAGGTGACCGGGGTAGAGGCAGAGGTCGAGGACAGAAACCAGATTATAGGTAAATCTACACCTCAGGCTTTCTTCTACAAAGTCTTGGGAGTTCATTTTGTGACAAGTCTACTATTGAACTTAAGAATATTGAACACACTTAGCTGTGTTTTAGGTGATGAGACAGGTGTTGTCAGCAGGAATTGTTTTTATTTTAGTGTATTCACTGAATGAGAAAAGTCTGTTGTCCATCTGGAATGCTGTGTAGGCGATTCATTGGTAAGCAAGCAAGTTTTGTCTACAATGTCTACATCTGCCCCAAAACAGTATGCATGACAACCGCTGGGAAGGAGAAAAAGAGCAGGAAAAAGAAAAAGAGGACAAGACAAAAAGAGAGGAGAAGGCTAAAAAGAAGAAGAAGAAGGAGGAGGAGGTGGTGCAAGATGCCAAACCTCCAACAACAGACAAAGTAAGATTCTTCATATGAATTAATAATTGCATAAATCTACAATTTAGTTTTTTAATAATTGACCCTTTATAGCACAATGTTCTGTTCAATCTGCCTGCTCAGCAGTTCATATAAGGAAAGTCTTTCTAATCCAAATGTGTCCAAGTTAGTTATTTAAGTTATGACAGTGTCAGATATTTCTCTAATGGTGGAACCAAACCCTGAAGGTGTCGTGATTGTGAGGGTTTTTTTTTAATGCAAACTTTTTTTCTTTGATTTTTTCAGGCAGAGGAAAATAACAGAGGTGGGGAGGAAGAGGAAGATGAATGGGAAGATGCCAGTGATGAAGATGATGAAATGCTGGAGGAAGGGAGTGAGTCAGACCACAACTCCAGGGACGGTGAAAAGAAAGACAAAGAGAAAGAGAAACTGTCGGAGAGCAAAGATGGCTCCGCTGCATCTCCTGCACCCTCTTCACAGCAGACGCAAGCAGGTAGTCCTAAGGAGCAACGGACACCAAGGCCAAAGGTGCAGATCCCCTCCCCAGCACCAGTTCAGGATTCCCCAGAGGGAGGTAAGCCCCTCAGCCCCTTCCTCCCACTGGATAGCCACCGGCCAGTATCAGACTGGGGGGAGGAAATGGAGATGTTGTCACCACGCAGTAGCATGGGAGGTGAGAGCCCATTGAAACCCCAAAGTGAAGAGGCCAGCCCACCTCAGAAGAAGGACCAAGATCAGAAGGATGAGAATGAGAACAAAGGTTCCAGCTCCAACGAACCAGCTCAGTCACAAAAAGAGGATGATACAGGTGACTAAGGATGTGCCAGTGATGTTCATAGATGCGATGTTTTATGTTTGTCTGTCCATCTATAATACGACCTGTTTGTACAGACTATTCTTGTGCACACCAATGCACTGAAGTAATACCCACAAGCACAAATGATCGGTGTTGTTGGCTGTCGTGCTATTTTAGAATCATTTGAGAATAATTTTATGTGAGTTCTGTCTATTTTATGTCAATGGTCTGGGCACACATGGATTATTATAGTGTTATAATTTTGCCTATCTATCTTCTCTGTGCATTTTGTAGTCTTTTAAGATAAGATTAACATGCAACTTTGTAAGAGAACTGCGCTTATACAGTATATATGTATGTTCTCTGTACTCAACATGACTGATTTGTTTTTTCCCTGTCTCTGCTCCTTCTACCTCCCCATCTTTTTCCTCTTCTCTCCTTAATCATTTTATCTTCAAATTTTGATCACCTCCCCCTTCTCCACAGACAAATTGTCTCCTTCAGGGAAGCCGGTGATAGTGTTAGAAACGGAGCCGGTCCCAGCAGTCTGCCCCGCTGCACTGCCATCTGAGTCTGCCCCTTCTGAAGTCAGCGAGGCTGCTGTGGTGATGGATCAGGAAACCCCCGCTGCTCCAGCTCAGAGTAAAACACCTAAAATTCCATTTATTGAACTGAAATAGGATAGATGAATGAAAGCATATTAATAGTCACAACTCATAAATTCAGCCTTAGAACTTGCTCTCATCATTATTTGTGAAATAAAAAACATTAAATTTCACAAATAAGTATGTATAACTCAACTCACACATTCACTGTGTTAACCGTCAGATCCTAACTTCCTGGCTTACATGCCTATTAAAGAGGAAAGCTGAATAAATCCGTCATTGTAATCTAGTTGTGACCTTGTTTACCTTTAACAGCAGACGAACTGAACTCTCCTCCTCCACCTGGTCTCGTTGTGGACCAGAGCTCGTCTGTACATGAAGAGAATGAAAACAATGCAGCCCCCGATGAAAGGGATGCTGTACAAGCAGAGAGGGAGCAGACATCCTCAGGTGAGGTCCTCTGTGATTCTTTTGAAACTCATCACTGCGAGTGATGTGCAGCTAACATCCGCCATGCTTCCCTCATAATCTAGCATCATCAACATTGTTGTAGTCTCTTTGTTCTTCATTTTAAAATTCTTTTTTTTTTTAATTCAGTTTTTTGTCAGGAATTCTGCTTAATGAATTGTAAAGCTCATAATTTGTGCTATCTCAGTGTTTACACAATGCTGGCTGTAGTCAGGTTTGAAGAGGGTTTTTTGTTCATCTCCTGTGGAAAGAGCTTAATGGATGTAAAGTAATGAGCCATTAATAGCCTTTATCATTTTGATGAGTTGTTCCATTCAGACACAAGTGCTTCCTGAAAAACCACAAGTTATTTCCTCTGAAAATGTGTCCTGGAAGTACTTTATGTCTACATTTAATGCATGGAAACACTGGTTAGAACTGGTCAGGTTATTGTCTTTGTCTTCTCTGCTGTAAAAGCCCATCTGATTGCATTTGCACCTAATCTAGTGACTCATTTTTGATAGATGGTTGAAGTCAGATGAGCTCACGTGACCCTTGGTGTGTTTCCGTGCATGTTCACCGTGCACAGCTTTGTGTGCAACTGTGTGCCAGTGTGACCGAGTTTGTTATCGTCTGGGTGGAGATCAGGAAACCAGAGAAATTAGAGGCGCAATTAGGTTTTTAAAAGCTTTTGAGAGGAAATGAGCTGTACTCTGCTGGACAGATGATAGGACGGTCAGTCTGGAGGCTGTTTGAGGTGTAATTGAATTAAATCTTGTAGTGTTTGTAAGACACTACGATGGAGCTTCTGGCTGTGAGTACAAGGAGGTGAATGGTGAAGTACCCATAAACACCCACAGCACATTGAACCTGTTCCTGTTTCCCCCGTTTGTTTTGCATTTTGATAGAAAAAAATGATGGCTGACAAATGGTATGATTATTAAGAGCTCCTTCGTTTTGAAACAAAAATAATAATGCTAGTAAAGGCTGGTTTGAATGATAACCTGCCAATGTGAGAAGTGTGTTTGGTTATGTTACCATAATGTGTTTTGAGCACTGTCAGAGTTTCACCAGCCCTTTTACTTCTGTCTATATCAACAGGCTGAAGACTCTGGGTCCAGACTCACCTCCAAGGACAAGGACCCTACTGCACATCAATGGAGCGGACTTTACACAGTGGATGGAATCGAAAATAGGAAGAATTTCCCTAAGTAATTAACAAGAAGGACGTGTCAGTAAAAGGGGACATCTTGAACTTTCAGCTATTTGGTAATGTTTATTTTCTCACTTCTTTGAGTGTTAACGAACACAACAAAACTATATTAGCAGTTGACTTTTCCCAGATGAAGATTTAGAGCATGTATTTCACATTTTTTTCTGACTGATAATGAGTCATAGTCCACGGGTTTATTTGTCACGCCACATGTACATGATTGATTACAATTATCCCATTCAAATGCTGTAAAAAGCCACTTGCACTTGAATTTAGCTTGCTGTAGAACAACACCGAGTCCTAAATGGCTTGTGGTGTCCACATTTTTAAAGAAATATGTGACTAAATGATGTGCTTGTCTTGGAAAAACTATTCTCACTAGTATAATTAGTGAGTTTCTGGGTTAAGAGCCACTGCATGTTAAAAAGTAAAAGGTAAGATGTCATTTTATTTTATACTCAACATTATCAAGTTCAAAATTAAGCTTTTTCTAGATTACCAATATCATATATTTAATACTCGTGTTCTTTTTAAATTGTCGCACCATTTCTCGTTTGTTCTTATGTCAAACTTGCAAATGTGGGCAGTTCCATGTTGAGTTGAACTGCTTGTGTATTTAATTTTGTCAGCAAATGTAGCTCGTCAGACATGCATTCAGCATACGTTCACCCGTGCAACAGAACGACTTCAGACTCCTCGTGGCTCAGGTTGCAGATGCTCAGCTTTCCAACACTAACACCTCTGGCCTGAGTGACGGTGTTACCCTATAAAAACCGGGCACCACTTGCCACCACCTCTTATTTGGCTTTGTAGACGGGTTCCTTGCTGTTTGTAGCAGATTTTAGAGATTCGTCTTTTCATATTAGAGCCGTGTTGACTGTTTTTGGTCAGGAATCATCATCATCACTACAGGTAGAAAGTGATGTTTTGAGTATAAATTATTTTAGGCTTTTTTATCAAAGCTGGAGTTTCCAGCCTGCGTTGCGGAATAATGGAATTACAAGATTATGAGGTTCGGAATAAAAGTGAGTGACTGCTGCACATCAGTGACGCACGTCTGGCCGATGTCGTCATGTGGGCTGATTTAGATCAGGTGTCTTGCTTAAGGGCACTTTGACAAATGTGACCTTGCATCTGCTCCTCAGCTCAGATTCCTCAGAATAGCTGTCCAAGTAGTTCATCCATTATGATCCCCCAGTTTGGGATGTGATTCCGTTTCATTTCATGATGTTTGATTATGAGTGACGCAGACAAAAATGGTATTTGTAGTTCTCTGTTTCCATCAGTTCTGTTAAAATATTTGTCATCACATTGGAAATGAGTTCTTCTCTGCCCAGACGACACTCTGCCTCTCAAAAAATATTTTTTTTAATCTCAAAAAGAAAAGTGGGGATGTTAAATATGTATATTTTTGTTAATATCTATGTTTTAAGGATATGGATACTCAGCTGTCTCCAGTGCTGAAACATCAGTTATGTGGAAGGATTTTCTTTCTGGATGTTATGTTTTTGAAATGAAACCTTTCTCTCATACCTCAGCAGACTAAGGGCTGGTTTGTTCTCAAATTCCTGCTTTTTTTCCGCATCGCTCTTGAAATGTGTTTGAGATTCAGCAGCTTGCCTTTGGTGTTTGAAAACATGCAGATGAATTGAATGCTTTTATGTTTAGGGTTAATCACAGTGCATTTTCTTTCAAAGAAAATACAATATGTACAGTTTTTAAAATTAAAACATTCCACAATTTGTGGTTGCAAAATACGGCCTGAGAGCTATAAAAAGTTCTAGTTTTTATGTTTTATTTGTTTTTTGCACAGGGATGTTTGCTTTTCTGAGCTTCCGTTACTGTATCGAAGACACAGACATTCATTTCTATGTCTTCCTATTTTATATATGACATTGCTCTGAGAACTTACAACTTTAGCCTTTTTTTTCAGAGTGCTGTGCATCTGTCCACATAAAATTCTTTTTTCCTGTCATCAAAGCCATCTGTCAAATAAAGAGAAGAACTCTGATATTCATACAGCTTTATAAAAATGTATTATGCACACATCAGTTGTTTTTCATATTAAGAGAATAAATGTACACTGTGATGTCTTTCATGACTGTTTTTCATCTCTTTGGGTATTACTAAGAGATTTATATATGTCAGGAAGAAATATTTTCACATCTTCCAGTTAAATAAGTGCTTATGTCGCTTTTATTGATTTATTTCATGAATTCATGGCCTGCACATCTGGCAGTCTGATGGTCTGGAACCATTCTGCCTTGCATAAGGACAACTGTCCTTGGCTGCTGCAGGACAGGAAGTGGAAAAGGTTCCCCCTTTTTTTTTTTATCCTCTCTAACAGACCATAATGAAGGTTGAACCCCCTCCCACCCCGCTCACTGTCTACATTTTATGGCTGCAGCATCTGACTCATCTACGCGTAGAAAAAGCCTTTTTTTCCCCTGCTTTAAACGCCTCTTCTGAGTTGCGGTGATCAGCTGCTGTGCAGATTTTCCAGGCTGGGGGGGATCTACTGAGGCGGTGATCATTTGCTGCAGCTCCTTGCTTGTGTTGCGGGACGTTTCTCTCAAACTATGACCCAATCGTTAGGTGTTGCGTACTTCCAGCCCCTCCTCGTCCGCGGCTGCGTCAAGCGGCGCACGGACTCTGGCGGCGGCACCGGAAAAAGAACGAGCTGTCCTTCAGAATAAAATAACCCCTCCAGCTTCTGCCTCAACTGAAATTTATGAAATCGTACTGATATGTTTAGTTGTTTTTGGTAAAGACGTTTTTTTTATTGCGTTAGGCTATTCTTTGTACATTTATCACTTAAATGGTTGACTAAATTAATGAACTGGCTTTCACTTAGGGTTAATTTTGAAGAGTCCTCCCGGAAACGACTTGATTAAGCAATGTTATCTTGACGGCGGTCCCGTCCAGCTGATATCAGGGACATCCTCCTTGAGTTCAGTTTTCTCCATACGCACTGTGCTCTCAGAGGGACCAGAGGATTGACCTCCTGCAAACACGCTTTCGGAAGACTTGAGCAAACAGCTCATCTGTGGCCCCGGCGCCATCCTGCGCCAGCTCAAGACCAGAAAAGAGTGGTGGATGGCAAAGGGGGGCAGCTGGCTCAGCTGTCCGGACTCTAATGAACAAACAAGAGTCAGGGGAGACATCGTTGGTCAAGGTTGGTCAAGGTTTCAATAGACGACCAACATGAAGGCGGCTGGCAGACAGGTCACCGCGACCGCCGAGAAGCTGAACGGGGACATGAAGCGGAGGCCGAGCTATCCCGGGGAGCTGCGGGCCAAACACGCCAACATGTCCACAAAGATTTGGGTGAAAGTGGCGATGGCGATTGTCTATTTCCTCTGCGTGTCTGTGGCCGCTTTCATATTGGTGATTTATTATGTTTTCTTCTGGACACCGGCTCCACATAACAACATCACCAGCACCGAGGTACCCAACTGCACCGAGGGCGCACCCAGGATTGGATGACACACACACACACACACACTCCACAAAGCTGGCCGACCGTCCCTGACATGAAGTTCCAGCAGGGAAGGATGAGGGAGGACGGCACACAGAAGCAGGACTGAACACAGAGTTTTGGAAGCCGAGAGTGGACCGGACGGTGGGGGCATGCTTTGCCGGGATGCGCCAGTGTTCCGCACGCAGGAGTGCAACACTTGCGCATCGCGACCCCAATGAGGTGTTTTAATTTAATTTACAATCCTCAAAGAGCGTGTGTATTTCCCCCATATATCAGGTTATAAAGTCCAATGTTCTGTGCCCCCCCCCCTAAAAAAAATTTATTGAATGAGAGATTTTTGTCCTAAAATGTTTTCTGGAAGTTATACCAAACATGCAGTGAAGTGTCGAGGCTCAAAATGAGTTTAAAATACGTTTTGTGTTAGATGCATAAAAAGTAGTCTTTTGATACATCCTTAGATGCGTAGATACTTATTTTAATTATTTCATTTGTTATTTTTGAATTTATTTATTTATTTATTTTACATAGCTAATAAAGCTTGGAATAAACAATATAGTCCCGAGCAGAGATGAGGACAGTTTCTGGCACTTATTTAAACTACTATTATTCGGAATCTCCTTCCTCGATCATAGTAAATGTATTTATTTTCTAAATTTTTCTCATCTCGACAAACACCTCATATGTATGTATCAGGTTTTTCATTTCTTGATCGTTCTTGGGACACTGACTGTTTTTTTCCCCTCAAATATGCAATAGGTCTTAGTTTAAACTTCCAGCTTAGTCCTCTAACTGCGCTGTGCAGAATTCTGATTCATAAAACACTGGATTCCAGAAACTTTAACCTGCTCCACTCACTGCACAGAAGGTCTAAAATCCATGCATGCCATAAAACCCCACCGTTTCACATGTTGTAGCATTGTGATGTGATTTAAGGTGTTACTACTACACACAGGAACTTCTTGCTGGCACTTTAATTCTTTAAATTAATATTTTATTTATTTATTTTTAAACCCTTTAACCCAAAATCAATCCCATTTGAACCCATGAGGGTAACATAATCAAATTAAAATCTACTCATAAAGGACACTTGGAAGTGCTTGAAAACCTTGGATTGTTTCTTGTAAGGTGTGTAATCTCCAGGGAAGCTTGGAAGTACTTTAAAAACATTAAGAGGCCACATGTGACCTTTTGTTGCTAATGCAGAATCACAGAGAAACACCACAAGGAAACACTGTCAAAGGCCTGGAGGTGTTCAAGAATAACCCCCACCTGCAGACTCACTACCCAACTGGATTAAAACAACAACTTTAAAGAACTGCTGATCAAACCTCAATATCCACGGAGACCCTGCGGGATGTCAGAGATACACTGCACTAATGAAGACTTTTTCACTGATGGACCTTTGTTTCCTCTCTTCCCACAGCAGTGAGCTGTTTGTTTTCAGGTATTTAGAGCAAACTAAAGCGATACTGTACTGTAGCAGAAGTAGCCTAAATTGTGACCTCTCAAAGATTACAGCTGTATGAAATGTAAGGTGAACATTTACTGGATTCCTGAATAGTTGCAACAACTTTGGCTTTGTAGAGCAATACTTGTCTTGCAGCTCTCATAATGATCTTAAGTGTGTCACATACCTTTTCTCTGTGACAGTGTTTGTTCACCTCACTTTCTGTTCATAATTTAGGCTACAACCCCTGAAAGTATAGACTGTTTCCTTTGCAATGTAGCCTTGAGAACTTATTGTTACAATAAACTATGCATTTAATCAGTGTGGGTATTGTCCTTGTTTTTTTTTTTGTTTTGTTTTTTAGCAAGAAGCAGACATTTGTGGCCATTCTGATTTTTTTATTTTTTTTTAATGACAGATTAGTACTGAAAGGAGCAAGCTGATGTCTGTTAGCAAATTTCCCATGTCTGGGATTAATAAAGTATCTCACAGTCATTCTATTCTATTCTATTCTATTCTATTCTATTCTATTCTATTCTATTCTATTCTATTCTATTCTATTCTATTCTATTCTAGTAACATTTTGTCTGCATTCCAAATTTTAGGTCCCCCTCCAACACTTTCCAGTATTATATACACACATATATATATATGCATGATTTTTTAAACTTGGTGAAGTTTGATTTTTATAGTGGTAATGCACAAATTTGTTCTATTTTAAATTTTGGTCAATCTTGTGTAATGGAGCGAGTGGAACCAAAATCGAATAAACTTGAACAGTAATTAAACTCCACATCATGATGGGGACCCACAGCAGCAACTGTGACACGACACTTTAAACAACAAGAAAAAAACACCAAAAACATTCCCAAGGTTTTGTTCTGGTGAGTCTTCCATTAATATTACAAGTGTTTGTGTTGTCATAGTCAGGTGATGTCCTAATTCTGCAGCGCCTCTGTTAGCTTGGTTCTGAGCCAAAAGCTCAGTCACCTTCAAGCTCAGGAACATTTGATGGGCAAAACTGATCTGTTTTAAAGCCAGTGATATTGTTAACCTCATTATAATTGGAGGGGGTGGGGCAGACATGTAGGAACAACTGCAGCTAACCTGAGGGATGAATGGAGGCAGCTGAGCCTCTGCTAAAGTAATTATCCACCTAGTGATGACTGCTGGGATTGATGCTCAAGTTCTGCTCTGTACAATGCAGCCAGGACATTCATTACCTCCAGGGAGGATGGAGACCAGTGAGTCTCTCAACAAACGACTGAGCTGTGGAGAGGCCTGATGTAGGGGCCACGTTGAGGTTGAAGACAGGTGAGCTCATTCGGGCCTTCTGCTTTGGTCTTTTATAACAACTTTACTCTTCAGAAATGAAGGCAGTTAAAAAAAAAAGTTTATTATTATTATTATTATGTTCATTGTATAGAGACTAAGATGATGGATAGATGATTTATTTGCTTTTACAGCAGAACTGATTGTTTATTAGATTAACTAACAGGTATGTATCTTCATCACTGCAGAAAAGTATGTTTGTTTTATATCATTGAAAGTAAAGTACAACACTAACCGTTGTAAGGACACTATGTAGTCATCAATTGAGTATTTATGCATTTTTGGAGTAACCACGCTACCACCGATAGAGGCAGTGTGTCATCTGACCACTAGAGGTTAGTACTATACAGCATACTTTCACTGCAACGTTTCAAAGAATTTCGATTTAATTTCGCAATATTTAACACTGAAATTAACATACTGCATTCTAAGGAAACTAGAATAACATTATATTATATTTATAATATTAGCGATAAGGCAACTAGGGTGTCGACAATAAAATTAAAATGAGAAATTCGTAAATACTGCAAATGAATTGACGTACAGTCTGCTGCTGTGTGGCGCTGTGCAGCACTGTTTGTACAAATTTAATAACACCCAAGTGTAATTACTACTGTGCACTGGACATTGAGCGGCATGTCTGAAATCATGAGCCTCACTGCAAGTTGCGTCATCACATATGCTACTGATTTTGGGACACTGCAGTCAAAAATCAAATCAAATCAAATCAAATCAAATCAAATCAAATCAAATCAAATCAAATCAAATCAAATCAAATCAAATCAAATCAAATCAAATCAAATCAAATCAAATTTAAAATCAAATCAAATCAAATCAAATCAAATCAAATCATTCCTGTTCTGTTAACCTAAGAGGGTTAACATGAGTAGGAGAATTGGAAAGAGATAGTCTAAATGCTATAACATTACACCTAATCAAGCCTTAGCAATTTAAAAAAAAAAACCAACTGAATGTGTTTTCTGTTTCATCACTCAATTTGTCGTGAATGTCGTGTGACTACTAGATAAAGAGAAAACAGCTTTGGCATCCAGTGAGCTGTCCTTAGGTGCACAGGTCAGTGGGTGGCGAGCCGCCCTGTTACACCAATGATGGGCTCCTGGAGGAGGGAGCATCTTGCAGTCCAGTGTGGTAGCTAAAAAGCAGCTCCATTATGGTTTACCAGCACTTTCTCTTCTCTGTCCAGGATTAGTTTATTTTACCTTAACGTCCATGTTTTATATGAATACATACTGTTTATTTTCTCTACTTTATTCCAGAAAAAAAACCCTTGACTTCCATATTTCTAATTAATTTGGTTGCTATGGTGCTGCGCCACAGTTTCC
>BJFM01000705.1:271584-294283 GCA_016586285.1 Arothron firmamentum | reverse complement strand
CACACACACACACACACACACACACACACACACACACACTTCATTCGGTGACGTCATGATACTGGGCCGCGTCTTGCTGGAATGCGACACGGTTTACGTTTCCGTGCTCGTGCCCCCAGCTTCAAAGTTGGAAGTATGTTTTCTTCGGGTGTACTTTCGTCGCATGCCACTGATTCGGTGTTTGCTGCAACATCGCGAGATTTGACCGAGACGAGTTTCGCGGAAACAACTTTGTTTCTTCTTCCTCGTCGTTTTGTGTTTAGGATAGGAAATTAGGTGGAGCTTAGCAGCAGGCTAAAGGATCGCTTGTGAGTATTATCGACAAAAATTGAGGTGCACGTCGGCGTTGTCGCTTTGTGTTGTATTACTTTTCGTAAACCATGTTACGAGTTGGAAGTATAAGTAACAATAACATTGGTTGAGTGTAAGCTCATGTGGGGGGCAACAACACAATTATTGATACAGTGGTACATCAGTGATTGGCAAGTCAGAAGAAAACAAAAATACTTTATTGTTTGTCTTTATAAGAAGGGTGTTAGCGAATAAGCTAACAGTGGGAGTGTGGGATGAATCTCTTTTCCACACTGATAACTGGGAGTACTGGGAACATAATTTATGACTGACTATCTTTTCAGTCGCCTCCCTCTTCTCCGACTGTTGATATAGGAGAATGTCAAGACAGCTGTTGCTCACAAGTGTTGGTGACACATGGAGATGAGAACGATTTTAGTCTGAATTGTTGTCATCTTGGAGGCACTTGTGAAGGCAGTGTTGAACGCATTTTTTATTTTAGAAAATTATTTTAAGTTGTGGAATTCTTACAAATCTCTTAAAAAAAACGGTATCAGCATGGTTCTCACACCGTAGTTAATGTTTTATAAGAGGAGTGGGGAATATCAAGCCTGGGGGGGCAGTCTTGGTCTGGGGCAGTGAGGATCCTGCAGCTGTTGTTCACTTTGCTTCACTTCAGCTATGAACTGGCTCACCTGTTGATCCTTTAAAACAGGACCATGAAAGGACTTTTCTAAGACTGGGTGTGGTTATTATATCTTTTTTTATAAATTATATAAACTGAAAAGTGGAAGACATAACTCCAATATGCAAACCAAAATATTATTTTTAAATGTTGTTGTCCCATTGTTTTTCACTAGTTTTCTAATTAACTAAGGAGCATGCATTTAATATTCTATTATTCTAGTATTAAAATGATTTCATAGTCATTAATTATGTTCTCTCTTAAGGTTTTAGTGTGCCCCACAATGGAGTTGTATGTACCATAATGCTGTTCCAGCCAGACAATAAGTATAGGCTTCTGCAGTGGTTTAAATGTCTTTTCTGTCAGAGAGCAAATTAAAACTGAAATGAGACATTTGTCACCACCTTGTAATGTTGCTCTCATTTGAGAATTGATAGTTACTTGGAGTTAATAACATGTGCCTTAATATAAATTTTACATATGATGAACTATTGTTGGCCATTCCTTTGTAACTCATTTTTTTTCTTAATTTTTTAACTTATTGGGATGATACTTTGTAAGGAAAGAAGGTGGTAGCAGAAGTGGTTAAGGATAAATATCCCAGTATCCCAGTTGTGCCTTGTGGTGATCTGCACAGGAGGGCCACCTTCAGGTTATAACACAGTGATCACTAACAAGCCTCTGTTTGACTACTGGGAGTGTCTCCTTTGAAACACACTGACAAAAAAGCAAAGTTGTTATAGAGGCAAGTTTTCAAATAGGGTGGTGTTTCAATACTTTGTCATACTTTGTAGATTTGTGTGTACCTGAAGCTTATATTTCCATTTTTTCTCTCCTGTTTTTCATGCCTCCTCCCTGAAGGTTTGATGCTGGGCTGCAGCTGCTTCAGCTGCCATCATGTTTACCAAGAAGAAGAAGTCTCGGATTCAGATTTCTGCTCCATCCAACTTTGAGCATCGAGTCCATACAGACTTTGATGAGCAGGAGCAGAAATTTGTAGGACTGCCTCGGCAATGGCAGTCACTCATAGAAGACACAGCCAAAAGGCCCAAACCTTTTATTGATGCAAATGTCATCACTACTGTAGAGCCCCGAAAGGTGAGATCAATAAAAATGAGTTTAACCTTTTAGGATAGTTTGATTAGGCAGCCACTTATTTTTACTGGCTAATATATATTCTACATTGATGAATGACCATCATAAATTTACAACTCACAAGCATTTATAAGTAAGTTATTCTAGTTATAGAATTTAATTTACCAATTTAGGTCATAAGTTACTTGCATTGCCTACTGGCCTGTTGCTTATGTCAGCGTCCACCTTCATTCCATCTTTTTTTTTTTTTTTTTTTTTAAATTTCTAGACAATTGTACGTGGCAGCAGCAAGTTGGGTGTTGATGGCTCTCTTACGTGGCTGCTGGATGAGTTTGACAACATGTCTGTGACTTGCTCCAACTCCTTGCGACGTGGTAGCCCTCCTACACACCCTCGCAAGGACTATGGCTCTACAGAAGGAGGAAGAGGAATGTTACAAGAAAATGGTGATCCTGTTCACAGAAACTACTCAAACTCAGAGAGGCAAGACAGGTAAGTAGTTCTGTTGTGGCTTCATCTGCATTAACAACACATCAGTTGCCAGTGTTTTTTTAAAAGCACCATGAAAAACAGCTAGTAATCCCCAAATGTGTCACTAATTAACCGCTTCTACTGTTACTTTTCTTTCAGTCATTGTCATTTTTAAAACTGCACACAGGAAAGAAAGGCTTTTATCTGTGTTTGTATAGAGACCGGCAGAGACCAGAACAGAGTGGAGCTGACCCCCGCCATGCTCAACGTGCAGTCCATAAACAATGGGATGAAGGAGGACAGGTACGACCCCAGCAGCAACCTCGGGGCCAAGAGCCCAGTAGGCACCAGAGGGACAGACCAGGCTCAGGCCCACCTCCACCCCCCCACAGAGACAGAGGACCTCGTGACCGCAACCAGGTAGCTGAACCATAGATTTGACTCATCAGTAAATATTGATATTACTTTATTTTACAGCTCTGATTTACTTTTCCATATTGAAGTGTTTAACTACTGTACTTGGTCTGTGAAATATTTTTTTTTAATAAAGTTGACTACATAATGGGAAACACTTTCAAATAGGCCTAACATAATATTTAATATAATTAAAAAAAAAAAAAAAGCTGCTGACCTTTGTTTTTCTAAATTCTTTATAAATCCTCCTAACAAAACCCTGCTTGTCTTCAGGAGCATTTGGATCACAGAGATCAACCTGACAACAGGCCAAAGTCCAGTTACATGGTGCGAGATGGCAGCCCGCAGTCTCCCAGGGATAAGAGGCCCCTCTCTGGACCCAACATCCGCACCCCTAATCTCCCAGTAACAGAGGGGGTGATGAAGACAGCCCAACAGAACATGCGACCTTTTAACACTTATCCAAGAACTGACAGTGATGGTGGACGCAGTCCAACAGGACAGGTAAGAACCACAGTGCTGACAAAGAAAGAGAGAAGTGCTTTTATTTTTCAAACTTTGGTTTTCATTTTTCTTTTAACAATTACAAGTACAGAAAACCCAAAAAAACTCAAAGGTTATTTGATGGTAGACTAAATGTCATGTCCAAATTTTAAAATAAAATTTATGACATCTCTTTTGTCATAAATTTGTATTCTTGTCAGGTAATTAGGTATATATGATGTACTTTATATTCAGATCTTTAAATGTGTTTACTCTTATAACTGTTTCTTCAAGACTGGTCGACACCAAGAATCCTCCCCTCAAAATGGCCCCTCAAGCAGCTCCTCCCGAGGGTCTTCCACCTCCAAGCCTCCTCTTAGCCACCCTCATGCTCATCATACTTCACAACCAAGCCTGACCCCCGACAGCACCCATCATCCACACACTCCGCACCCCAACGTTCCAGCCCCACGTCCCCCTGTGCCGTCTGGGGCCCCCTCGTCAGGTGCTCCACCCCAAGGCCGATCACCACAGAGAGAGCCCCAGCGAGTTTCCCATGAGCAGTTCAGAGCGGCACTTCAAATGGTGGTGGATCCTGGTGATCCTCGAACCTATTTGGACAACTACATTAAAATAGGAGAGGGGTCCACTGGAATTGTGTGTATCGCCACAGTCAAGACCACGGGGAAATTGGTCGCAGTAAAGAAGATGGACCTTAGGAAACAACAGCGTAGAGAACTCCTCTTCAATGAGGTAATGTTTGCTGATCTAGCATCTCTTAATATGTCTTCTCAAACTTCAAAATGCCACTTTTGCTATTAGATAAGGCTATTTGAAATAAAATACATTGATTTTTAAATACTTGAATTCAGTTAACATAAGTCATTAATGCAATTTTTGATGCAATTAATGTACTTCGCAAATATAATATTGTCTTCTAATAGGAGATTATGCTTCCTTTTTAATAAATCATATAATAATAATAATAACATTTCTCACTGTCAATTTCTGTCTTACCTGAAGGTGGTAATCATGCGGGACTATCATCATGAGAATGTGGTGGAGATGTACAACAGCTACCTGGTGGGAGATGAGCTCTGGGTGGTCATGGAGTTCCTGGAGGGAGGAGCTCTGACTGACATTGTGACACACACAAGGTAAGAGAGAAATCTTATGGGTATTACACTTCAAATGCATGATGTTTAAGTATCATTTAATATGTAGATTTTGATGAAGACCCCTTCATATTTTTCAGTCTGACCATTGCTCTGTGTCTTTGAATTGTTCTCAGTCATCATGACAACACTATTTTCTTCCATCAGGGGGCATTATAAACATGTTACTGCGCTGCTGTAGTGTTTGGGTCCTATGCACCATTTAAGAAACAGTAGTAATACCATTCAGATATTGAGATGGTGAAAAGCAATGACCCATGTTTGTTTTGTCTTGATCTGTTTCAGGATGAACGAGGAGCAGATTGCTACAGTGTGCCTGTCTGTCCTGAAAGCCTTGTCTGTCCTCCACAAACAGGGTGTTATCCACAGAGACATTAAGAGTGACTCCATCCTTCTTACTCATGATGGCCGTGTATGTGTGTTTTCTTTTGCTGCAATACCTGATCCACCAGCCACATCTTAATTGTTTTTAGTAGCAGTGTAGTTAAAGGACTTTTATATAGTTAGTGCTTCGAAAATAAGACCTAAGGAGTGTATAAAATGTGTCAAGTTGCACCATTCACTGTGTTTCTTCAGAGTTAGACTTAAGGTTCCTCATGTGGGAAATGTAACTAATCCATAACTTTAATAGAGATGAGACCGACCATGCACACCAAACAAGTGGCACACATTTGTAGATGCTGACCTTCCTTATAAATGACACACAACTTACAAGAGAAAGTAAATCAGTGGATCATTTCTTGGAGCATGCCTACAAAATGCTGTCGACTTGTGCAGATGCATTTGAAATGACAGAAGGAAGTGTTAATGCTGCTTGTTATAGCTGTGGTTTTCCTGCTGTTGCATGTTTGTCCAAGAATGCAGGGTAAATGTGTTCTCAAAACAGGGAACTAAAAAAGGGAAACTAGATTTCCCACTGAAGCTTCTGCTTGTATTGATTCATAAGCCTGACCCAAATAAATAAATAAAAATTTAGCCCAACTGACATAGTAAATCATGCATAAAATAATCATCACTGTTGTGTATGAAAAGACTTCTCTTTACATGATTTTAAAATGGGTTCTTCTTGTCCACAGGTGAAATTGTCAGACTTTGGCTTCTGTGCCCAGGTGTCTAAGGAAGTGCAAAAAAGGAAGTCTCTGGTTGGAACGCCGTACTGGATGGCTCCTGAGCTCATCTCAAGATTGCCTTATGGACCAGAGGTAGCATTCACGCTTTTCAGATGATATTTCCATTCATATTCATCTAGCGATCATTTGAAGAAACTGCTCTACATTTTGAAAATGTGCCGTGTTCAGGTTGACATCTGGTCGCTGGGAATCATGGTTATAGAGATGGTGGATGGGGAGCCGCCATACTTTAACGAGCCACCGCTTAAAGCGATGAAAATGATTAGAGACAACTTGCCTCCGAAACTAAAGAACCTGCACAAGGTACACCTGCAGACCTTTCAGCTATGTGCCAAACTCACCATTTATTCTTATTCTTTGGCAAACCACTAAAAATTAGTCATTTTGCAATAAAGATTAACGGAAATGGCCTCTCTCTGTTCTGTCAGGTCTCTCCTCTGCTCAAAGGCTTTTTGGACAGGATGTTGGTGCGGGACCCTGCTCAGAGGGCCACAGCCGGTGAAATCCTCAAACACCCCTTCCTGACAAAGGCGGGTCCACCGTCCTGCATCGTCCCTCTAATGAGACAGAACAGGATGAGATGAGACATGCCACGCCAAGACCTCCAGAACGTGGGAGGCGGCATCGGCAGGTTCAGATGGAACAGATTACTCCTGTACACAGAGGGGCACATCTCCAGGGTCGGAGTTCACGAGCAAAAGGTGGATGCTCTGGGTCACATGTGCTCTGGACTGCAGGGTGAAGTGGGTGTGCAGGAGTACTCTGTTTCTCTTATGTGAATCACTGAATTGTGGGGAATTCATACCCATATTTAGAGGCAATAACTGTATGAGACTGTTTTTGTGTGTGTCTGTCTGTCTGTCTGTCTGTCTGTGTGTGTGTGTGGAGGCATCAGACCTCCACACATACATGCATGCATGTGTGTGTGTGTGTGGAGGTCTGATGCCAACACTTTCTTGGAGAGAGAAGACCAGAAAAGCCGCAGCTTGCTTGTCAAGCGTATTTCACCTTATAGTTTTATTAAGGGGGGACTAAGCTGGAAAGTTTAAGGACTATGGCTCTTTATTCCTCTCCATTTGGACCTTACTCGGATTTTAAAGTTTTTTGGGGTTTTGCACATCGGGTGCTTTGAAGGAACTGTGGGTTTATTGACCAATCTTAGCAACAGAACAACATTTATAACTCCCCAACAGTTGTAAAGCAGAATTTCTCACTACAAAGACTTTTGTCACGGACGGATCGCAGACTGGCACAATTCTCACTACACCCAGACCTAACTACTGAGGGTAGATTCTTTTTACACTAAACTGAGTTACATGGACTTTATTTTGTAGTCATATAATTACTAACTTCCTGTTGTAAACAAGCAAAACATACACTAAGTCAACACTGGAGTTTTGTTTTAATGTTTCTTTTATTTCTATTCTATTTTTCTGTGTTTTTACAGTAAGCATAGAGAGATATATCAGTTTTGATTGATGTTTTACTATCGATTTTGTGATTGTTTTATTTGCCTTCTACTTTATTGTAGACAAATATGTGTTGATTTTTGAAGCACTGTCAAGGAGAGATAGACACTGCACTCAAGTGATTCCAGCTAAGAAAACCATTTTTTCAGAGAATACCATTTTGGCTATAAAACTCAGTGGCCAAACAGTCAGTCACACAAGCAGGATAGAGATATTGATGAACAGAGTGAGAAAATTAATGCTCTCGACACGACTGCTGCAAAACCAGAATACTCCTGTCTTTTCCACTTTATTTTTGTTTACTAGTTTAGTTAATAGAGATAAGTCACTTCACAACCTTTTAGTTTTCTAAGCTAAAAAAAAAGAGTTGGCATGCTTTAAAGGCAATCAGCAAGTGTTTTACACCACTACACATGCCATTGTTGTTCTGCAACAAACTCCCATGCTGTGAAGAACACCTTTGCTAGGTTTCTGATTAGACTGGTTCATGACTGGTTCTCCACATGCTGCAGCTTGCACAGGCTTCACAAATACACTCAGGTGCCAGCAGAGAAAGGAGATCTGAGTACAGAATACCAAGCATAACATAAAAGTACTAGATAAGCAGGAGAAACAGCTGTGTTTAGATATCTCTGAACTGAATAAGATCATTCATTATCCTAAAGTGTGGGAAGATGTGAGGTATATTGTACAGGTAAACGTTAGTTATTGTATAGATCAAGTAATCACACTACTAGAATTAAGAAAAGACTTTCCTGAAGACTCAATGAACACTGCTAAAATGCACACATTTAAAGAAATCCTTTTGCTGAACACCACTGCACATTAGCAAGATTTAAGCCTAGTGGGAATCAACAAAGCGAGAGTTGGTCTCATCCTCTAAAAAAATGCATTAGAACACACTGGACAGCACACTGGAAAGACAACAGCAGATGAACTCTGGCATTTAGGTTCTGTGCCCATCCAAACTAGTGATAGTACAGCTAGAAGCCATAAAGATATCAATTATATTTTTAAAAAGATATGTGCTTAACATTATTATATGTCTTCTAACAAAGTCGGAGGACCACTCACCATTGTAAGAGCTTATGACCATTTTTACTGTAATATAACTGAAATGCTAAAGTTGGCATAGAACAGTCACTTTTAGTGTATATATGAGTCAAAGATAAGGTCATCGCAGATGTGTCTTTTTCACAGTAATGCGACAGAGATACTGTATAGCCTAAAGGACCCCTGCAGACACATCCAGCTGTGATACAGACGCCTGTATCAGAGCTACCTTCTCTATGCTTTCTGCATCTCTAATTTCAGCCACAGTCAAAGATTCCTCTGATCATCAGTTATCTATTTCCAAAATACTTCAATCTTTCCATCCCTTCAAATGAAAGAAACTGTTTCACTCATTTAGCTGCTAACTTAATTTGCAGAATGCAAGAATTTCGACCAAGAGAAATTTAGTTTCTGTGTAAGTTGTGCAGAACACAAACGAGCGGTGTTCCGATGCTCTAGCCTTTCTATTGTATTGTGTGAAAGTAGAGAAGCGAGCGGTTGACAAACAGGATCTATTAAAAAAGACAACTGTTGTTTATTCCAGTGTGACTTTAAGGACATATGTTACAATAAAATACTAATTGTGTAAATGTGATAATCGTGTTCAATAATACAAAGGAGCGATAACCGATCAGACAATACAGCCTAATTCTGCATCTGACCTTAGAACGCAGTAGAAATGAGGTACTTCCTTCCAGGAGTCGTTCATCAGACCCTACGACAAAGCATCCTGGACAAAAATGGCTTATGAAACATCAGTAAACGGAAGCAAGTATGCTATTTTAGTGCAGAGTCATCCAACTATCTGGCTTTATGACCTTTTTGAGGCCATAAACCGGGTTGGTGACCCGTCACTGTCCAGGCAAATGTGTGTGCTTGAATACACCTGGAGGTGCAAACCTGGACCGTTTGAATACTGTAATCTAGAAATCTGATGGGATTCTACTCATGTCAACAACCTTGATCTTACAGGTACAATCCCATTCTTTAGTCCTAATCCTGTGCTGGCAGCATTTCTGTGTCATTGTGTACACATTTACAGGTGATGGTAGATGTTTACAGATTTTGCCACACATTTACAGATCTTGGTACCCTTGAAATTCTTAGATGATTTTAAACATTTACAAATCTAATTACTGTTGCAGAGACACACAGTTTTACACTCATTTCCTGGCTCCTTCACTTGCTTAAAAACACTAAAATGAGGTGACTGGTGTTACTTTGTACTTTGGCACAAGCTAGTAACCTTTCAGTTGTGAGCTGAGTGATACTGAATTATAAAAGACAATCAGGTGTAGTCGGAGCTCAACTCCAGGCCAGATGTTCATCTGTCTCCTAATCAGACTCCTCACTGATTTGCCACCATTTTTATTCATACAGTTTGCAATTGTTTTTTAATGTTTTTAATACCTTATAACTCACAAGATTTGGATGGTTATTTTTTAAACCCGAGGTTGTTAATCATTCACCTATTTATTATGAAGATGCTAACTTCTCCAGATTGTAAATACTGAAGCGGATCCCTTGACATGGAAATACAAGTCAGTGAAACTAAATCCTGAGACAAATTCAGTCCTTTCATCAGTCAAAACTTAAGAAAATGTTCATTTTGTAGATAAATATTCGATCTCTTGTAATGGCTGAAGTCTTTGTTATTATCAGGGTTGAATCCTGTGTTTTGGAGGGGTTTTGGTTTATTTTTTTGTCTCTTTTTACCTGCCAAAAGTGAATGAAAGCATCTGAAGCTGTACATTTTCCTTTGATAACAACCGATGAAATGATTAAACTGTCAGCATAAAGTTCTTCAACAAAGATAAGCCTGATGAGTTGCTTGGAAATGTGGTAAAAATGGTAAATATGTAATTTTACATTAAGAGATGGTATCTTTATTATAGCGGTGGTCATTTCCTCTTAACTTTGTGTTTTAAACCGCAGAGCTTCCGTAAAAGATTTTCAGTAGCAGAAGCGCATCTCTGGTGCCACCGGTCAGGGTTTACGTGCCTTACACCAGCATCTGAGCAGACATTGTTGGGAATCTTCTCGCAGGTGTCCAAAGTTTGATTCCACTGTCACCTGCAACAGAACGCAGACACGGAAGATAGACTGGCTTACTGGACAAAACTTAATTTTGTTGATGCATTGCAGCATTTACATGTTTTATTCAAGGATTCCAGCTGTTTCTGTGGTTGTGCATTGTAAACTTTACTGGTATGTGTAAGAAAAAGAGAAAAAAAAAAGCCTTTGCATTAAACAGTAACATTTTTTGCAAATACAGATTTTACAAAAGTCATCCTTGTCTCTTTTCTGTCCTTTCAGATGAATTTTGTAAATGTTTCACTGGTCTTGTGTGCAAACCAGAACTAAATATTTTACAGAAATATACATTAATGCAATCCATGCATTTTTTAAATTCCCCCCTGTAAGCAGAAACCAGTCGGAAGAGGACCCAAATTCCCTCCGCATCCTGCACGGGGAGCTGCTGCTGTCGGCCGTGGCCGTGGCCGTGGCCGTGGCCGTGGCCGTGGACAGCATGAAGTGGCTCTCTGCTGCGGTGCGGAAAGACTCAGCACTGGTGTATTTTTAGTACTTCCGCCAACTTGCGTCCTCGGTGCAAAGTCACAGAGCAGCTGCGCAGACTTTTCAGCGTTTACTGTAAGTCGGCCCGTGAGGGAGTGCCTCCGTGAACGGTGAGGGCCATCCAGGCTCCCCAGGGCCGCTGTCCTGGGCTCTGCCTCCGTGGCCGCTTCTGACACCCACTTCACAAGTCACGCAGTAATGCATAAACCACAATGGGAATGTTCAGTTTCTGTCTTATTATTATTGTTTTTTATCAGACACAAGTCCAAGAGTGAGGAAATCGTGTGTTGCGGCTTGTCAGACAGGGTGCGCGTGTGCGTGCGTGTGTGTGTGTGCGCGCGCGCGGTTCCAGAACAGAGCGCGCAGGTGGGCGGGGCTTCGAGCGTCGGCGTTAAACACAGCTGATCAATGAATCACGAGGGCGAAAGCAGCCGACAAGGTGCAACCTGTTACTGGTCGGACTGGTGATCCATCCTCACCTGCCTGCCTCACCTCTGTCCGCCCAGAACGAGCAGAACCTCCGCCGCAGCCCGAGCAGACGCGTCCGTGTGGGAAACCGCCGCCGCTGGTTCTTTAACGCCTCCCAGGTGAGACATCCAGGCGTGTGAATGTCCTAATTTAATGGCTTACAAGCAGATCGTGTCATGTTTTTTATTTTCCCCGCAGCAGATAATCGCTAAATCTCTCACCGGTTAGATCGGTCTTAATTCTGGTTTAGGCCTGTGTGATCCCGAAGATAAATAAAATAAGCGGTTCTTGGCTCAAATTTGATATAGTTCAATCATTAATCTTTTGTTTTTGTTTTGTTTTGTTTTGATTAAAAACCGAAGCCTAAACGTAAAGCTGGTGTTTAAATTTGGCCGCATTTAGAAGAGAATCCATTTAATAGTTGAATCTGCCCCCCAGGACTGTTGCTGAGGAACAAGAAGCATCTCGCAGCATAAATGTTGTTTCTGACCACTGAAATCATGCAGGTGGCATTCCAGCTATTAAATAAACGCGTTCATGTCATTATTTCAGTCTTGGTTATGGAGAACAGGACAACAATGGCTCGTTGAAACGCACATAGTCTGTAATACAAGAAATGCAACATCAGCAATTACAGTGTGCTGTTGTATTGTGTTCTCTCTTTAAAAGCTTTTTAAGGCCTGAAGCCACTGTGTCACAATTTCTCTCTATTTAAACCACATGAATGTATTTTTCCTCCTCTAAATTTGATTAGAGAATGTATTTTATTCTCTAAAATTGATTTGACTCCTCTACATTTGTTGGGCAGGTGTTTGATTGACAGGTTGTTTTCATACTCGCGCTGTGAGCGTTTTCTGATCTTAATAAGACTTTCAGACCTGTCAGGTTTTTTCCCATCATTGTTTTTTCCCTCACTAGTACATCTCTGCCTCACAACATCCAAGAATAGCTCACACATGTGAGTGCAAAGGTCAACCTGGCAGAGTAGGAGTCATCTCCATAGCTACTGATCAACCAGAGAAATGTGGTTCAGTGGGTGAATGTACGTGCACATGCGCATTACTGGCTTCCATTCCCTTCCCTGGTTTCTTTCCCTCTGACACCAGGAAGCATGATTTTTCCGGGATTTCCGCGGTGGAAGGTTCGGTGGAGTTTGTGGTGTCATCACTTCAGCCAGCCAGCCCGCGCGCTCTCTGTTTGGCTCAAACAAACGGCTGTTGCATGTAACCACAAGCACCAAGAGACGGACACGGCTCAGCTGAAAGGCACCGGCCCGACCGCCTCCGTTCAGTACAGGCAAAGTTCAGAGGCTGGAGTGCAGATGAGACCGGTCCCAGTCACACCAGTGAGCACAGGAGGATGGAGAGAAGCTCGGTCCTGTTGTTGGCAGAGTTTTATCCATCGGTGACCAAGCAGATATCTGACAGTTCAGACATGCCGGAGATGTGTCCGTGTCTCCTGATAATGTGATAGAATTGTTTTTACCGCATGCGCGACGTTCGTTCTTCACAGGAAAAAGACGTAAAAAATCCGCATTAATTTAGATTCTATCTTGCAAAACATCACAGCTGAAGTTCTAATTTCACAGAAGCCGGCAGTGACTCAGATGTAGATCTCCCACGCAGAATGTGGTCACGCAAGATGGCGCTTTGAAAATGTGTGTGTCTGTGTGTGTTGAACCGTGTGTGTGTGTGTGTGTGTGTGAGAAAGACTGGCAACCTCAGGTGGGGGGCCCTCCCCCAGGTGCTCCAGAGATGACTGCAATGTCGTCTGACAAGGCAGCACCAAACCGCACTCACGCACAAGGTGGCATTTGACCTGACACCTTATCTAAAGTCTGGTGGGACTAGTTTGTCGCAGGTGATGCGTCTCTCAGATGGGAGATTTCTGGAGAAACTTTGTTGTCTTTTTTTAATTTCCAGTCATTTTGCTGGAGATGATGGCGGAGCTGCTGGTGGGATGAGAGGTGTGTGTGTGTCCTCTGCAGACGACTGAGCCAGCCTGTTTCATCTCTGTCTGCAGGAAGCCTTGTTTGATGTCTGGGCCAGTTCTGTATCCATGGGCGTGTGGTCACGTCAGTGTGTTCTGTGGAATCCTCTTCTTGATCTCCTCACCGCTCCTCGCTGCAGGTAAAAAGGAAAATCGCCCATCCGCCATTTATTTCTGTCTCAGTTATTCTGTGTGACAACTCTGTTGGCTGAAATGAAATTTGTTGTGAAAGAGCTACAAAGTCAGCTTTTATTTGAAAGGGATTTCCTGCAGGTATTGGGTAATCTCCCACTCTCAGCCTCTGAGTGGACCCGTCTTCCTGTGTTAATGTTGGGTTTGGGGAGTATGTGGGCCAGTGGCAGGCATGATTCTGCAGATGCAGACGTTTAGGGTGGCAAGTAGAGGAAGTGGTTAGCAGTGTTTGCTGCAAGGGCAAATGTATCCTCTTGAAAAAGAGTTGTTGTTTTTTTTTAATCTTTATAAATTATATGATCTTTAATTTCCTGTAAACCAAACTTGGAACCATCTGCTTGCCTGCCAGGCCGCTCACACGCTGCCATAGATAAGTTTTTGCTTTTGAATGGACAGATTGTTTTTATTTTCTAAAGGTTTCTGTGGAGGTTTCTGTGTAACTATTAGGCTGGTGAAACTCTGACGTTTCTGTAGGCAGGCTGAGCAACTGTTCACACCCTCTGGTACCAGAACATGGAGGTTTCCGCTGCGATCCATCCCCGTGTCGAGGCTTCCCCCTGAAGAGCACCATCCATTTCTTCTGCGAGTCTGGCTACCACATCAGCAACAAGGTCTATGTCTCCAGGTGTCGCCATGGGAGGTGGCTGCCTCCGGTGCCCGCCTGCATCCCCATCAAAGGTGAGACATTTGCAAGTTTGACCACGGCTAATAGTTGAACCTTACATGGTCACTGGTGTGAGAGTCATTGCTTAAAAACGCCCTTCAAACAATCCGTTGTCTCCTTCGCGTGCTTAAATTTGCTGTTATCTCACCATCGCAGCTCTGTTAGTTCAACAGCAGCACCAGCAGCTCACGGTTATCTTCTGACCTTTTTAACACAGGCGTGCAGACGCTGTCAGAATCTCTGCAGGGAACTAAAACACTGCTTTCCTCACACCAGTTCCCAGCTTCCTCCGCCACCAGTTACTTAGACCCACTCTGACAGGAAGTGGAAGGAGGAAGCAGGCTCAGCCATCATATTAACCACTCAACATTTCCACTTTGTCATGGAAACCGCTGTTACGGGCACAGAATTGCATCACTAGGTGAAAATGTTATTCACAGCTGTTCACCCAAAGCGCCTGTGAATTTACCCACTCAGCTGCAGAGGTTAGAATTAGGAGCCGTTTTCAGCTTCTTTCAGGGAAATAAATGTCCGTGAAATAATGTCACATTTTCAGGTTTGATTTGATGCTGCAGGATTCTTACGCTCAATCACATTACATTAAAAATGCAAACACAGCACTTTTTTATGTTTGTGGAACTGAAAAAAGCCAGTGTTGCCTTTTTTGAACAGTTCAGGTTCCTCTAGCAGAGGAAGTGACAGTTTCTTTAACCACATTTCCTTAATTAATCATACCTTCGCTCTTCAGAGGGTCCCAACGTGAACTCTGACGGCAGACTGAACGACTCCATGCCCAGCATGGCCACCACGGCGGTGGGCATGTCCATCTTTCTCCTCACCACCACAGCCTGTCTGGTCATCAAGTCCCGCCTTTTACCTTGTCAGTCACACAGGTAGGACGAAGAGCTTTACTGTGTCCAAAACAGACGGATATTTTATACGTGATGCCCGTCTACACTAACTCTGTGTCCCTGCAGCCGTCGCTCCTCAGACCAGCTGGACCTGATGGTGGATGGACTTCCTGTCTCTCTGCCCTCCTATGAGGAGGCAGTGTACAGCAGCTGGGGACAGCGCCTCCCCACCTCGTCCAATCCTGGGCCAACCCAGCTCCTGCTGGCCCAGGAGTCTCCCAGCAGCCATCAGGCCTGTCGAGCAGACAGCAGTCAGCAGCCCCTGCTGTCCAGCCAGAACCCCGACAACCCACCGCCACCTTACGAGGAGGTGCAGTCGTCACATTCCAGGGACAGGACAGCTGAAGGGGACATCCGGGATCTCCACCTCCCACTGACAGAAGACAAAGACACTCGATAGACACAGGCTGTTTATCAATGGAGGCGCGACTCTGATCAGCAGCTAATGGAGGCGGTGTTTGAACTGTGCAGAAACCGTGTCGGCTTTAAACCCGGACATGCTGCGCTGTCCTGATTGGCTCCGGTTCGTCGGTTCTGGGACGCTCTCGTCCCTCCAGATGATGCTTTAAACATTCTCTCTGCTCCAACATGACTGAAGTACATTTGACAGTGATTAGTTGATTGTTCTGTGTTTTATATGGATGTGTGAGACACGGAGGGGAACTGTTGGGGGGGGAATTCCGTCTCCAGGAAACAAAAGCTGCCTTTGACCTTGAGTAATAATGATGCAGTTTTCACCAGTTAGAGAAATTCTAGGAAATCTTCGCCAGCCTCAGTTTTCACCAGAACAGGAGAAATGTGAGGGTGTAAGTGCCTGTGTGTTTGGGTTCGTGTGTGCGTGTTTTCAGTGGGTTGTTTTGGAGTATTATTCCTGTCAGTGACAGGGCAGCTCAAGGATTCCTCGGTGATGTTAGTGGACATATTTGTGTTTCTATTTGGGTGTAATTGGATTGTGGTGTTGGTTCACAGCTTTGCAAACGCAAAAATTCAATCGCATGGTGCCGTTCTACTTTAAAGAAACACATCCCACATTAGAAGCCTGAGAAATATTTGGAAATAATTTTAGAACTAATAAAACTCAAAACGATTCCACTATTTATTGGGTCAAACAGTAAAACTTTGTGACCTTACATCAACTTTCTGCTTCTCTTTCACTCTGCAGAGAAACTGACCCTCGCAGACCTTGAATGTATTTTATTTTATAAGATTGCATCTATATATTATATGATTTGTATTAACAGAATTATTTGTATATGTATTATTGAATAGAATTATATAATGAATAAATGTTGAAATGTTTCATCCGGATTTGATTTTTGAGACGAACTTGAAATATTTAACAGAAAAAGAAGTTAAAATAATCTTGATTTACCTTTAAATTGTGGTATGAAATTATGGAAAAAAGTGACCAAATTTAATCTGCTCAATAAATCCTAATTTGTCTTATACAATGAGACGCCTAAAATTAGTAAAGAGACCAACATGGACTGCAAATGTACGTGTATTAAAATGTCTGCAAGTTTACTGAAAAATGATAAATCTAAATGCTGAAAAAGGAGGCTCTTTTGTTTCCTTTGGTCTGTCCTGTTTCTGCATATTGAGTCCAGGGTGTGTTTCCAGTTAAACCAAAAACAAGAAGTTGGTTGTATATTAACAAAAAAACAAAACAAAAAAAAACAACATAAAAAAACAAGAAATATTTCTATTTTTTTCAGGTGTGGTTGCAGCCAGATGAATGGATGAAGTTAGTGAGAACTAACCAGTATTTCCTAATACTGGTGGGAACTACATGACTCTACATTTACTCAAGCAGTGACTTAGTGCCATGTGTTAGGTTTCCTTAATTTTGTGGTATTTTTATTTTGAACATTTTTATTTACAAAATTTATTTAAGGACGCTGTATAATAGAGCCAACATGGGGGGGCTGAATTGCTCAGGATATTCTAAAAAAAACCTGTTAAATACAAAAAAAAAACCCCACTGAAAACAAAAACTCCTCAATAAACATCACTGTTTCACAATGACCGATCGTATTGTCACAGAATGTACAAAACCCAGCAACCACATCGCTTTGCAACGCCAGAATGAGATTGAGCAAACAGGGTGAAGCCACCGTTACTCAGGAGGCGTTGATGGGAACGTCTTTGGCCACACTGTAAATTCAGGATGGACTATTGTGGTGTTACACAAGGTTGATTATCGGGAAGCAAAAAACACGAGTTATATGAAAACCACGCGTGTTAAAAACTGTGTATCCATTGTTGTCTGTAATGTTGGTTTATGTAATTGTATGGTCAGATTGCAGATAAGTTGGTGTTTTAGGCTCACCACAGTCAGTTGCTGCCAGTTCAGAGCGTGTTAGAGTTGGCACATCATACGGTAACATCCTCATCACGGTACATTTGGTCCAGGTTCTGCTTTCAAAACATGTTTCTGTGTCCTAAATGCACCAATTGCCACAAAGAACAAACACTGCAGGCCAGTTTGAGACGACATGAAGTAAAAATGACAGCAGAGGTGATCTTTCTTTCATTTTATTTCATTGAGGAAATAAGAGAGCAATACAAAGTTTTGGTTACAGATTAAATGTGGACAAAAAGTAATTTGCTTTAAAGTCTGCAAGGCACAGAAGTACTGGTACAGGTATACACTGCATGGCTGCACAGTTTAGGGTTATAGGCAGATTAAATATGCATTAATAAAACTGATCCTCCAGATCAACAAATACTGCATATAAAGAACACAACTGAAGCTTATATGTGGCGGCACAATCTTACAATTTACAAGATAAAAAACTGAATGTTATTGGTGAACGGTATTTCTGCTGAGTCCATACAAAACTTTGTTTTCAGTACAATAATTATTTAGAACCCGACACCCATCCCCCTCGCTAGTAAGGTAAAGCAACTGCTGATTACTGGCTCATGTTGTCTCAACACTGTTATAACAAACAAGAATTTACGTCAAATGCATTACTTTAAAATATGCGCAAGACGACGTAAAAATATGCCACTGATGAGTTGCTGCCGGTTTTGGTTGGTCTAATGTGGATCAACACATAAAAATAAAATCAGATAAATGTTCACATTTGTCACATGCGGATGATTACATAAACACTTAAAACTGGTTAAATGTGACGACAGACCAACTCTGGCTTGGCTGTTGCAGAGATATGTCTGATTTTAGCACCACCAGTTGTTCCATTCAACAACCTCAGGACAACGATTTGTTTTCTCATTTGTTTTCCGACACCTACACTACCATGCTACTGCTAAAAAACAAGACTTACATCATTGTTTGACCATCAGAAAAGATAAGCAAAGATAGTTTTCAGCTGCCACAAAACATGTCACCCATCAGTCCAACATGAGCGACTGTCCAGAACAACAGGACTACCTCGGCTATGCTAATGCTGTGTGCGTATACTTGTGTTCACCGACTGAGATCATTCTCCAACAGATGCTGCAGATGCTCACTTCCTCACTCCGGTCACGAGTCGAGTGTTTGTCATGTCAGAAGTGAGACAGGCGGCGACAGATCAGGTGGACGAACTATGAAGATGTCCTTCATCCAAGCTGAAAGAGACAGAAGCAGAACAAGATCGAATCAAACAACACAAAAAATAATCTGGTAATAATGTATTCTAAACCAACAAAGCCCTATGACACCAAATGCAACTACAACGGTTGTATCAAAAGATGTCCTCCAGCTGTTCTTGTTATGTTGTCATGGTTACGTAATAAGGGTAGTCCAGGAGAAGTGTTGGAAATGAGTGTGTTTCTCTTACCTGCAGTGTCAGAGAGGCCCTGCAGGCCTCCTAATAGCGGGTCTTTGTCTGTGAGCAGCTGACTTCTCCCCCCACGTTCAGGGTTTAGAACTGAATCTGCTTGGTCAGTTTCATCCAGACAGTCCTGAAGGTTTGATTTCAATAATTAGCCTGAAACTTTTCTTCAGCGATCATCACACCTCAATGATGTACACACAGAAATACTCTGGGCTAATTAAAAAAAAAAAAGATATAATTCTTCAGGGATTTGTTTCTTCTCGTCTAAAGGCTCTGACTGTAGTCAAGACTTTCAAATACATGAATTTTGGTCTAATTTAACTATTTCTTCTTTGCCTTTTTCCACTCACCAGGTGATATGTATAGTTAAGAAGTTCCTCTTCAATACAGGAAGCTTCTTTTTTCTGTCTCTTGGCCTGACTCAGCAGATTGGAAACCTCCTCTTCATCTAGGTTATGGGACCTACAAGAGAAAAGCCTTTAACGTGCTGTGGACCAAAGCCTGCCACCCTGTCTGCCATGTCCACAGTAAAGACAATGACCTTTCCTGTGGCACCTCTGTCAGGACAAATCCTACATTGTAATGGCACGCATGTTTCCTCTCAAGCCTCTCTAAATATTTTATCAGACATCTAAAATGTGACTGATTATGCGGGAGGATATTCTGTGGCACCTTTTCTTGCTCACTGTGAGTGCAGCGGAGAGCGTGCTCAGAGGGGCAGAACTTTCATCTTCTTCCTCTGACAAACTGCTGAGGAAGGTCAGCTGGAAGTCATCATCCATTGATATGTATGGAGCCAACATCTCCAAATCCATCTCCTCAGTATCCTGAGAAACAACAGGTGGACAATACGGATGCGAAGGTCTCATGGCATGAAATTTTAGGTTTATAAGGGTTTTTTTCTAACATTAATATGTACCTTAAGTTTTTCTCCATTCTCCTGACTGCCCTCTGGCCACATTGTGAAGAACTTCTCCACTTTGCTGGTGTCCATCAGCTCCTCTGAGGACTGATGAGCAGATATCAGGACAAATAAGAAAACACTGACAGATCAGATGGAGAAAATTAAGTCAACTAAGGCTCTCATCTACCGGCTCAGCATCAGACTCAGATGATGGGGATGAGGCAGGTGGTGTCATGGGGCTGAAGATGGGTGTGAGGAGCTGGAGCAGTTGTGGAGTGCACAGATCCTGAGGGTTCTCAGGCATGGTGTTTGAACTGGACGGACTCAAGAAAGACAGCTCAGCAAACTCTGTCCACAAAAGAAACACACATTTAATCTAAAGCAAATCCATTTCACTTGTACCTTTATTATTATTTGCAGAACTTTATAAAGGCCACTTGTGGTTCAAAATGCAAATTACAATTCATGCTCCGACTGTGCTTGTGCAATACATGTCACTTCCAGGAGGGGGAGACAAACGCTCCATAAAATATAGCATACAGTAAAACATTATCCTTTTTAGTGAGGAGACGAGTCAATGAATAAAAATAAAAAAAAAACACCAGACTTTGGAGTGTCTTACCTGTCAGTGGAACAACATCTCCAGCCTCTGGAGCCAGCTGGAGAAGCTCCTCAGGTTTCTCCTTCAGTTCAAAGAATAGCTCGGCAGCGTTTCTGGGACTTGAACCCACATTCTCAACCTTGCCAGGGGTTTTGGGATCGGAGTCAGATTTCAGGGTAGTGCCACTATCTGCTGGTGTAAGTGCTGGAGAATTGGCTTCAGAGCGATCGCAGTGAATCTGCTCAACAGAGAAGACAACATCTGGCTGCTCCACAGAACTGCAGGAAAAACCAGAGGGAGGATAAATAAATGAGAAGCAGTTATGACAGAGAGCACATGATATATTTAGACATGGACAGCCATCTGATTACCTGAGTATGAAGTTCAGGCAGACGATAGCTTCAGGCTGGGAGGTCTTGCTGTTATAGAGGACGGTCGCCTGCGTCTCTGCCCAGACAAAGCCACCGTTGTTGGCCAGGAAACGATAGTGACGGGTGCTCACCTGACCCTTGGACAGTACTGTATGGTGTAGGGTGAACAAACATTTACAAAATGTACACAAGCAAGTCATTCTGTAATTATTTTATATCTGTAGTGGTGATGTGTAAATGGAGTGAATATATAAGAAGACCAGGGGTAATTATAATTAAAGATTTTTGTAGTGTATTAAACACTCACATGTGCGGAGGCTCTTGCTAATGTGATCACAGTCAAGTGCATGATAAAACTCAAAAGCTGAGTGTCCTATAAGGTCATCAGGTTTATATCCCACCAACTCTGTCACCCTTGAAACACAAAAGCAGAATATTGTGCCCGTTTTATTTTGAAACGACAATAAAGCTTGCCTTCCACACAGGACAGGCTCATCCTACCTGCCCTCGCAGTGAGTAAAGCGAAGATCCATGCTGTGGCGGGTGAGGAAGGTGTAGGTATCAAGAGGGAACTCCACACTGGAGGGGTGAGGGATGGGCTCGCAAAGCAGAATCATGGCTCGGCCAGCAGCTGGTGCGCTCACGTCAGCATCAAATGGACACATATGGCCTGTGCAATGGAGAACCTGCAACAACAAGAGCAGACGTTGCGTTAAAGACTGCAGGGTGTTGAGAGAGAAACTGATTTAGACTGTTATAAATGGGGACACTGGACCTTCCATTCAGCAGATTTGATGTTGACTGTACGCCCCCTGCTGGTCAGAGTGCTCTTCATTCGCAGGAAGAAGTTGATGTCACTTTGCATTTCTTTCATCAGCTTCTTATTCAAACCTGAATATAACACATCAGAAGCAGAGTAACACTTTATTGTCAGTATACAGTCTGTGATGCTCAAACTTTGGCTGTTGCTCACCCTAACCTGTAGGCTCTGATTTAGATCACAAACCATATTCACCATATTCAACATTGAAAGAAATCTAGAACTTAAAATCTACTGTAAATTCATGAAAGTATCTTTGGTTTGGGCCCCAGTTTTAATCATAAGCATCTGACCTGGACGCGGAGTCAGCAGGTCTGTGAGCTCCTCCTGATCGCAGGGATGGATGAAGTCATAAATACTCTGACCCAGCAGCTCCAACTGTCAGAAACAAACAAATCTGGGAATTTATTCATCCATTTATTGATGCATCATTAAAAAAAATACCTGAACTCAATATATACCATTTTTTTGCGGAGTACTTTTGCTCATAGCTACTCTATTATCATTTCCATATAATTTTTTTGGACTGCGTACCTGCACGATGCCGATGTACTTGTTGACGTTCTCTGTCAGGAAGATCATGTCTCCTTCCTCAGTCAACACCATGATGAATCCCGCCAGGGTCTGAGGGTAGAAACCGTCCATCGGATCGTCCTCTTCACACCCCTTTTTTTCACCATTGCTTGCTGCAGGAAATGAAAATAAAGGTCAGGTGTCTGTTTTTGTACGTCAACAGAAAAATCTTAGCACCAATCTGAATTTGGTCAAATTACACAGACATTGATCCCCTCTAGCGGGACAAATCTGCAGCTTGGTCCCTCATGATAGACCTGGTAAAGATCTCACCAGTCTGGAAGAGCTGTCGCATCCGCAGGAAGCTGAGGGAGACTCTCATGATGGCAGATTTGTCCAGGTGGGTGGACACTCGACGAGGGAGCGGCAGAGTGTGGGCGAGCTCATAAAACACCTCCGTCTCCTGACTCCGCCTGTATCTGGCTGCGTCACGGGAGCGCAGTTTCCTCTGCTCCGAACTGCTCCTACACACACAGGAGGAGGAAGAAAGAGAGCATCAAGCAGAGACAGCTGCTGGAAAATGCACATTTTATTAATTTACATTCATTTTATGTGTGTGTGTGTGTGTGTGTGTATAT
>BJFM01000705.1:253159-271542 GCA_016586285.1 Arothron firmamentum | reverse complement strand
TATATATATTTTTATATATATATAAAAAACATATGAGTTATATATGAGTTTAGCAGAAGTGCCATGAACAGTGTTAATAATATGTTTCAGACCGGACAAATACTGTCAATAATTATCCAAACTGTTAGCCTTTAAGAAGCCCTCAGTTCAACCATGTTGGAACATGTTCGGGGGCAGACGGTAAACCTCAACTCTCACTCCTCAGCACTTGTTTTTAGGTTTCACTAAGTGGGACCAGAACAGTCCCAAACCATAGAGAACAGAATGTTAGTCATGTCGGCTGGTGGGAGACTGCCCAGATCCTCCCTCCCGCTCCTTTCCTCTCTCTTTACCAATTCCTCAGCCTGACCTGATCTGCTTTGACCTGATCTGGAAAAAAACAAGTGCTGACAAGACAGAAGCAGCAGCTGAGATCCACAGGCAGCGGCTTTCCACGCAGGAGCAGACAGATAAGCACAAAAGCATAAACCAGCTTCTGTGCTGCGTCCTAGAATTACAATGACAACACCCGAATACGATGTACACTAGACTCCATGAGGCAGGGCGCAGAGAAAGCAGATCCGCTGGTCATTGGTCGAGAAAGTCCCATAGCTAGAGCAGCGTCGGCCATTGAGACCTCAGGAAGGAGCTGTGTTGTAGTTAGCATTGTTGGAAAAAGAATGTGCTGTTTAGCCGAGAGCCCTGCTGCTCCAGCGAACTGGGAGGCAGATCAGAGGTCACACTCTTGAGAAAATGTTTTCAAAGACCAAAAGCAATCATAGTTCTTTCAGCTGCTCATAACAGTAAAAACATACATAAACATGGCTAGTCTTGCTAAAGCAGTAATGCAGATTTTGCTTTTTTTATTCAACAGTATTAGTTATTTTTCTAGTATGGTTTCACTTTAGTTGTGCTTAATTTATACTATTTTTAGTTAAAAGGTGTAGGGACCATTTTATTGCCAGCAACTGCTTATGCAATTGTTCTGACCAGGAGTTCAAACCGGGAGAAGCGACGCTAGGATCCCCTGCTGTTCAAGAGCCGCAAATTGAAGACCCCTAAAGGGATTAACGACCCTCCGCGACTCAACAGTCCTGAATGACGGTCTTCCTTTTATCTAATCGGTGGCTCTCCATCGTGTGGGAAACTGGATTTGCCGACCTCTCGAAAGGTTTATGATTGGTCCCAGTTCCCCCAGCACTGCTTTGTGCTCTGTAGATGGCTCCGGTGAGACTACCACTGTCAGAAATACCTTAAAAAATGTATCTCTTTTTGTTTATCACGGTTACACTCGTGGGACAAAAACTACTGGTAACATATTTCAGTCTAACACACAGCTGAAACCTGATCTGAGTGACTGCTAAGCTGCGCCGCTGCTGCTGGGAAACATGACTTCCTTCTACTTTATTTTCCAAACTATGACTTTGTAACTTTTTACAGCAATTGTGTTTATTTCTTACACACAATCCACATATTCTGATTCTCAATTTGCATTAATTTAGCCAAGACATCCGTCAAAAAATGAGACAATTTCAGGGCATAAAAAGCAGGATAACATTCACCAAATCCAAGTGTAAACAATACTGCTCTGCTGCCTTTGAAACTATTACTGCTGCTAAAGCAGATACACAGGACAATATGAGTGAAAACAGGTCAGATCAGGACGTCTGGCAGCGAGGCGGAGCTGCACGGGACACAGTGTTCTCGGTCAGAGAGCAGAGCTGCAAAGGTGTTGGTCGTTGCACGAATGTTTACATCCAATAACAACTGTGGCTGCTAAATACCAGCAGTTGTTTATTTGCAGCAATAGCACAGTTCACACGGGTCAAACAAGGACACGCGCAACCGTCAGAGGTTTGCCATCCGATAGGAGGGAAACCCAATGTGTGTATGAGTATGTGTGTGTGTGGAGTGGTGGCGTTTGTGGGATGGGCGGGGCAAAAAAGAAGAAGTATGCATGAGCAGCCGATGCAAGATGCAAAGGTCCAACCATTGTGTAGGTTGAAAACACTGTTTATGAATAAATGCAAGCAAATTAAAAGAGCCTTTACACTTAACAATGAGCAAAAGCAATACAGCAGAAGAGCCCCAAATGGATCAGCTATACAGAAAAATTGCCAGCGCGAAAGTAAATTACAACATTAACACTGAGTGTAACAGTGTCCAAAATCCAAACAGATAATTTAAGTCATCTGCTCAAACTTGCAATAAGTATACTGCTACATAAAAATGCAGCCACAGATGACGTCAGAGATCAGATCAGATCATTTGATTGCGTTTTTCAGCGTGAATGTGGGTGGTGTGTGGCGTGGCTGGGACTTTAACGCGCCCTCACAGTGATCTTTCCCAAATGGCCCAGTTTCAGCTAAACCAGTGCAACCGATCATCTGTCAGTCAGGGGACTTTCTGTCTTTTGTTGAGCTGAGCAGTAAAGTCGGGCAGGTCCTGTGGGGGGAGGGGGTCCTGTCAGGTCAAGCCTGCGGGCCTCTGTCCCACGTGACCGAACAAGGCTCCTGCCCCAACCCCCATGGCTATTTCCAGCCAGGGTGTTTGCCTTCCCTCTTAACCGTCACTTACACTATTTGCTTAAGAAACACCATTTGAAAAATAATCCAGTGTGGAAAGAGGTCAAATATGACCCGATGCTGTCGACATGATTCTGAATCCACCAAGCACGAACTGGTTTGAGTAAATATCCCGTCTGAAGGAAACAAAGCTGGAGTTCATTAACGCGGCTATCAAAACCCAAACGTACAACTCATTATGTCAAGAAAGACTCCGTCAAGATCGCTCATCACAGTCAAATACACAGCATATGTGTGACGTTATAAGAGCATCTGTGACCACAACACAAACTCGTTAACAATGACCATGAGTGTTCAGCTCAGCGTGCACCTCTTTTTTGTGGTTCATTGGGAATCGGATCGAAAACTTGCAGTAAAACAATGCGACTGGAAATAAAACTCTTAGTAAAATACACATCATGACCGTATTCGAATACATCCGTCCTACCTTTTGCCACTGGCGGTCTCCTCTTTCTCCTCCATTTTCGAACTCATGGCTTAGCGGCGATTTTGCCTTTAGTTGTTTTCTCAGACATACGGTTCTCTGCCAAAAACACCTCCGTCTTGTGAAGTGAGCGTCCACAGGGACATCGTTTCCGCTCATTTTCAAAATAAAGGTCTGATTCGCCTGGTAACCCTAACCTCTACACAGCACGCAAACTTAACCTTGAATATTTAACAAAGGTTGCTAGTAAATTGTGTTTTATTTCTAATGTTGTTTTATATACACCCGGGGGAAAACTGCACGTAGTTTTTTTTTTTAAGATTTGTTGCACAGTATTATGATTAATGGTGCTTTATTCTCATCTAATTTGAAAGTAGACTTGGTAGATTATCTGTTTTTCAATCTTTTTTCTCTTATTTCGTAAAATATAGCAGTAACTTTTTTTAAAAAAATGTTTAATTAGGAGTACTACAGTATTTGTGTTAATAATAGCCGATTTATTCAGGGTCGACGCTTTTCTTGCAGAGCACTTATTTCTGTATCTCTAATGTGTTCCGGTGCTTCTGCCTCGGTGATGCCGAAGGAAGAGACACGCCTCGCCTCGCCTCGACAACCCTCGGAGTTTCTCGTGTTTCTTCTTCTTCTCCTCCTCTAGTGGGTAAATGTAGTAATTGACTCTTTGTGATCGCCCTCTATCGACCACTTCTAGGATTAAAGCGATCAAGTAAATTGACAATATAATTGAGGGCAAACGCATCTTAAGGGCAAACAGAGAGTTTTTAGTGTTTTATAAATAACATAATTTTAATATAAAAACAGTAAAACCAAGCATGGCACACTGTGTTTGTTGCAGGTTTATTGTTTTGATAACGACTCTCCAAGTACAAACAGGAAACAGTTTTATCATTCAGCTGCGAAGACTTTCACCAGAACAAGCAAGTGTGTGAGAAGTTGTGTGGCATTTGCATGTGTGTGACCTGCTTATGTTGATAATAACATTTAATATTTGTGAAACAAAAGAGATGTGATTCTGTCAGAAAACTTAACATTAGTCCCAAAGTCAACATGGACTTTTTCACTGACATCACAAAACAGTCTTAGAGCATGTTTTTGTTGTTGTTTTGTTAAATTTAGTTAGGCATGTAATTAAATTATTCAGGGAAGCTATGGATGATCTTGTGATTACAGTTCTGGTTAATTGGTTTGAACAGCACAATTCATCAATTTTGTAAAACCACATATATTTGTGCTTTATCTTCATCACTTTCAGAAGGTTCTGGTAAAAGGCACAAGAAAACAATGCACTTTTGCTTATTTTGGATATTTTTTTTAAAATTGCAAGTAATCTCTAACCAATGCAGGTTTCTTCATCAAGGTTAAACCTTAAGGTGTTGAGCAGACTGAAATTTCATCAGTGTTAAGTAATTTTAAGTAGCAGGACAGCAATGGATGGTGAAATAAAACAATGGAAGCCACTGTCAAATTTCCTTTGACAGCTTGTGCAGAGTAGGTAGTAGTGTTTGTGACTAAAGTCCAATCTTACACTAATATAAAAATAACAGGGGGGGAAAAGACAGTGCAGATGACCACGTTGGTTTGATGGGATCTGCATGCTCCATGAACACAAACATGAGTTTGACTGACTTTGCTCTTGCTTTAAAGAATGTAGTGATACATGTTTACCTTTCAGCCAAGACACCTTGAGGGCTTCAAACAAGATAGTTTAGTCAGACATGCCATCACTATGACAACGAAAGCAAGAATTCAGGCTGCAAAAATCCATTCATGCAGCTCAAAAAGGAATCTGGTTTACATGTTGCTTATAACCTGAAGTGACTGTTTATGATGGCGTTCCTGTTGTTTTATTCAAGAAACAGCTTAAAATCTCTCTCTGGATGATCTTAAAGGTTGTTATTAAGTGAAAAAAAGACCGAATCTAAACTGAAAATGAACATCCAATTGTTCCACCTTAATTTATTTAAGTGTTCAGACCCACAACATCTATGGTAGGTCTGTTGTTATGGTCATTTAGTTCTGAAATGACCAAATAATATAGTTGAAAAACTAAATTTGATGGAAAATAAAGACAATCATCTGTCCACTGCAGCTGTACATGCTTTTTATTCGTAGACTTCAGTCCAACCGTAGATTGATGTGAGTCTTTGGTGCTTTGATTTAATTGCTAACATCAGCATGCTAGCTCACGCAATGACAACGCTGTGAACTATCTTTGTTCAGCATGTAAGCGTGATGGAATCATTGGATACAAAGCGTAGTTGAGGCAAATGAGAACGGTCTACAAGTATTTGAAAATAGACAAACGCCCTGCTGACAAATTAACTCCAGTCAAGTATGTAACTATTCACCTCACTCACTCTCCGCGGCCTCGAAATAAACCAAGGACTGTCACTAGACTTTTAGCTTTAATTTACAAAAATACAGCATTTGCCATTTAAAAATCACGGCCATTTTATGCAGAGAATATCTCCGTTATTAAGTGCTCAGAGATGTAGTCCAATATTTCGTCTTTGTCAATAAGAAAGAAAAAAAAAAGTTTGTCTTGCACCAGAAAATTCTGAATCACAACGTCTGGAGTTAAATCAGTCTAGGCTGATATTCGAGGGCAAATTTGTCCCTTCTTGGTTGCCCTCTTAACACAAACGTTGTTACTAGATTCTAGACGTTTTCTGCAAATACTGGGATGAGAGCTGAATAACGACCCATCCACAAAGAACTAAGCTGGCACAAACTGAGGACAGAACAGAGCTAAAAGGCATCATTCGTGCTGATTATCACTATAACAGAAGCTCATCCAGTGCTAGATTCTGCTGTTTCCTCTGATTTGTAACGACGACGGATCGCAACATCATGAAACCGTTCAATCAGATCAAAGGAAATATGAAAAATCAGTTAATGTCACATCAAACTCACAGATGGGAGCAGCAAAGGAAATATGATACACATACAAAACAAAACCTATACAAAACCTATGGCCTGATGATTCATCACACGATGCCTGGCAGAGTCTCAGAGCTAAGAGAAAACAGAACAAAGCAATAGTGGATTGAATGTGTAGCACATTTTGTCTTTTTTTCTTGTACATATGGGGTATTCTGTGTGTTCTCATTTGTCAGTGAAATTCTGATGAATCATCAAAAGCCATTTTAAAAAAAACACATCATTAATTTTTGGCAAGATTTTAAAAGCCCTAATCTGACAACATAAACACAAACGCTTGCTTTGATCTGTTTCGTTATGTCTGAGATCTGAAGCACCAGAATCAAAGAGACGGTGAATCAAATCCAGATGTTTGACTCCCTGATTTCACTCAGGACAGCTCAGGGTGGACTTCTCAATGGAGCTGATGGATTTATTAAATGTGCAAAGTCTTGCAAGAGGCAATTCAGGTGCAACAGGAATGGAGTTCAATGCACAGTATGTACTGTTCTAATGCTACACAAAAACAGGGGTTGTGGTTGTGTTGAGAGAGAGAGAGAGAGAGCGAGAGAGAGAGAGACAGAGAGAGAGCGAAAGAGAGAGAGAGAGAGAGAGTAGTACTACCTTTGGAATGTGCAATAGAGTGTTTGTTCATTAGCGTACTTATTCAGAACGATGTTGGGGTGCATCAGAGCTCAGTCAGATTGCTGAACTCTGAATTTTGATGTCTGCTCAGCTCGGGTTGATCTCTCAAGAAAGTCTCCTCTGCCTCAGTGGACAGATTAAACAGCTCGCTTTCAGGGACAAAATGAAGAGAGTCTATCACACAAAATAAAAACACATTGACATCTTCAAGTTCTCTAAAACAGCAGACATTCAATTTTAACGGTTCACTATACACAATAGAAGGATCTTCATATATTATATTCTTCAGTTTTGTTTTCTTCAACTGTTGATGCCATCAAGTCACTTTCTTAATTCACATTTGTCCTTTTTGTATTTATAGAGTAAGTTCAGTATGTACATTATAAATTACTGCACAGTCTTGTGATAATATAAATAACTTAAATACAATGGCCGTGGCTTTTGCAGAGTCTTTTGCATGAAGGGGGGGATGGATAAGATGATGGGGTAAAAGACATGACTGCTGTTGGTCTGACTGGTTCAGGGCTGCAGACAAATGTGGATTTTGTTGGTATTGGTGGAGTTCTTCTGAAGTCCGTTGAAGAGCACATAGGGTGGACAGTGGTTCCTGAAAACTCACATCTGAGTGAAGGGAAAGCACTAAAATTATTACAGCTATTGAAGGGGATATTTTGAGTGTGTTGAACTCTTCAGGCCCCTGAACATGACATGTGCAGTAAATTGTCAACTGCTCAAGCTACAAAACTCTAGGTTGGATTGATTAAGGCTAACTACCTGGTACATTTGTTACCTCATAAGTTTAGGAGCCTTAACAGCAATGCTAGCTAACCTTATAGCATGAAGCTTATGCCAATATTTTGCCTGTCTTTGGAAGTGATGTGACTTTTCCACTAATCTGCTCTTCACGATGAGGATGAGAGGTGCAGGAACTAACACTGAGGGTTTAATACTGCAGTGGTAGGCAGAGCGTGGTCTGTTGGCTCTGTCTTTAAAATCTCTGGACTGATGAAGGTGGTGCTGGACAGAGTGAAGACACAAAGGACAAAGGAGGATGTACAGAGGAGGAAAGGATGAGTGCAAAGCTTCTCTTCCAGCTATACCACTGTGCCACTTGGAGAGTTCCCATTCTGTGCTGTCAGGTTCTGAACAGAAAGACAAAATAAAGCGCAAATTAAAAAAAAACAAAAGTCCCTCTCCTCTGATATTTTTGCTCAATTCTTCATTCAGACAAAATTCCATCAGATGAAAGACTTAGTTGTAAACGTACCACCTTCCCCGGCCGTGCCCAGGTGCAGATGAGACCCTCCTGGCAGGCCGTGATGATGCAGTCATCCATGAACACCAGCACAGTCAGCCTCTCATGCGCAATCTTCTTGCACACTAGTGGCTCCAGCAGGGGGACCTCATGCATGCGTGGGCACAACGTTGTTCCCAGGACTTTGGCAGCATCCAGTCGGTTGCTCCGTGGTGCAACATTGATCTTGTCGTTGCTTTTGCTGATGTTGCCCAGGCTGTGGTACCTCTTGTGCTCCTTCTCCACCCCACTGCTGGAACCAGACTTGTCTGACTTGCGCTCCTGGAGCGACAATGTAGCAAAGCGGCCAATGCTAAAAGGGGTACTGTTTCCACCACTGTTGCTCCCACCACCTCCTCCAGTACCCCCACTTCCTTCTGAGGTGCCCTGTCCCTTTGAGGTATTTGCCACTGCAGGGTGGGGAAGAGAGTTGGAACGAGAGAGGGAACGAGGGAGCGGCAAGGGAAGCGTGGGTGCATTTGAAGTGCCTGTGTTAGTGTTGGGTGGATGATGGTGCCCCTCAACCCCTCCTGTTCCTCCCCCAACTGAAGTACTGTTGACCCCGCCACTGCCAGAGTTGGACAGTGAGGGCCCAAAAGTGTTAGTAAAGGCACGGGACAGCGGCAGACGAGGGTATAGGATGTCGTCCGTCAGGTCCCAGAGACAGAACTGGGTGTCCTGGCCCACTGAGCCGAATCGGTACGACACCGCGGCTGATCCACCACCTTTGGAGCTGTGGCGAGAGAGACGAGACAGCGTGCTACTTGTTCGAACTCGGCCAAAGTGCATGGTGTTATTTGGCGCCGCCTGGTGGAGGTCCTCCTCACTGCCGCTAAGCTCCATGGGCTCGTCGTCTTCCAGCGACGTTGTAAAGGGGTCAAATGCAACCACATTGACCCAGGACTTGTGGCCGTGACCTCTTGCAACCACACGACTTTCAGCAAATGACCAGACAGTAACCAGGTCATCCTCCCCACCCGTGGCCAGATACTTCCCGTCGGGGCTCCACGACACACACAGCAGCCCGCCAAAGTAGCTCTTCATCACTCCACGCAGCTCCATAGAGTCAAAGTGGAAGACGCGCAGGCATCCATCCTGGCCCACACATGCCACGTGAACACCATCCGGCGAAAAAGCAAACTCATTGAGCCCGCCCTCTCCCACAGCCCACCGTAACAGTGGGTTGCGCGGCGTTTTGGTTTTGCAGGCGTACACAGCGAAGCCTTCGCCCTGGCGCAGGAGGGAGTACTGTGGAGCGGTGGTGCCGCACGGATGTTCCACATTGTAGAGGTAGAGGTGGCCGCTGGCATGGGAGGCCAGAAACAGGTTCTCAGACTTGGGAAGCCACTTTAAACATGTCACCTTAGATTTGTCTATCAACCTCTGGGAAAAAAAGAAAGGATGGATGATGAAGAGTGAGGATGGTGAGGGAGGGACAGGCAGGCAGAAGGGGACAAAAAGAAAGAAAATGGGTAAGATTGGAAAGTACTAATTAAAATATAAATTGTATTGAGCTTTTATGCACATAAAATCTAAAGCCAAAATACCTCTTCATTGAAGAGTTTGCTGGTTTCCTTTTTGATGGGGTCTAGATACTGGACCTGTCCTGCCGAGAATCCCACAATGAGAGCAACGCTCTCGGCTGTAGCAGAGTACTGGTTGAAGTCGTGGCATGTTGGCTGGGTCCCTTTGTATATTCTCTTGTCTATCGGCTTGCTGAGGTCCACAGCCTGCAGGAAAAGGTCAACGCACGAGGGAAAAAAGTTGAAAAAAAGCAATAAAATGAGATATATTATGAAAGGTCGATTATTTTTGCAAGTTCTAAGTTTGTAAGCAGGTAAGGACTGTTGATTATATTTCATTTCTGTTCAATGAATTAGCTGCCGCTTCAGTTTTGTGATGGTCTGGCACATTACCAGCTGTATCTTAGTTTGCAGGTAGCACATATTCACATCTTTAATGAGCATGTCATAAGCAGTGCTGTTGTTAATCATTCTTTGGAGCTGCATTAAACTTGCCTTGTGCACCAATACCAACAATTTCAACCATCTAAAAATATTCAGTGGGAAGCAAGCAATGCTCAACCTCTCTGTATCAAGCAGCTATCTAAAAAAAACAACTTTATTATTTCCACACAAGCAGATCATACGTTTTTAGTCCCTTCACATCTCTTCAGCAGGTTCACTGACGGTAAATGCGTCTGAATGAATTACTCCCTGTCAGTTTAGCTAAATTCAGAGAACAACCGTGCATCACACACACCAAATGCCAATATAATTGCGAATGCACGTCAGTTTTGGGGGGCAATGACTGAGCCAATTTTCAGTAAATGACGAAATATGAGCTAACGGCAGCCGGTTAGCAGTGCTTGCTAGCATGCTAAGCTAAGTGCCCAGCCTGGGAGTCTGTCAGTCAGGCCGAGCACGCTTCAGGTCAGGCGCACCTTTTTGATGTTGGTGTACGTGTAAAAATACAGCTCCCTGCCGATGTTGAAGCACACTCGTTCCGACTCCTCGCTCGGGTCCTCGGGCTGGAGCTTGACCATAGAAACCCGGACCGGTGGGAGGAATCCCGCCGGAGAGGAGTTGGCTGCTGCATTGGAAGAAGAGGATGCAGCAGCAGCGGCGGCGGCGGCGGCGGCTGCAGCGGCGGCTCCGGGCCCCTGCAGCAGCCCGACACCTCCGCCGGGTATCGGACCTGGTCCAGCCCCCGGGCCCAGCGTGGTTCCTGCGTTTGTCGCCCGCGGCAGTCCGCCCCTCTGCTGTGAGTCCGAGAGGGTTAGCAGTTTGTAGAACCCCTCTCTGGTCCGAAACTGGGATTTAATCTCATTGATATCCTTCAGAGTGCCGCCATCTCCGGCCATTTTTAGTACAAACAAGCCGCACAGGAAACCGAGATTGTGACCTGGAAATAATAAAGCTGCAATAAAAAAAAAAAAAGAAAGTCCTGGAATAGAAATGGGAGAGGCGAGCAGCGGTGGCTGCGTTCAGCTTGGCCGACCAGAAGGACCCGTCGACCCCAGAACATTTACCGCCAGCAGCGATAACGGCAGCACCTGCAGTGGACAAACACCCCACGAAAGGAAGCCTTTATGGGTCGAGAGAGGCATCATCCTCCTGGGCTCGGGCTCTGTCTCCCCTCATCCGGTGCGTGTGATGATGCTCCTCCGCTGGTCCGTTCTGGCACTGCGCGCTCCCGCTAAGCAGCTCCGAACCTGCGCCACCACGCACCATCTTAACCCCCCGCCCGCATTATCGCCAACTGACACCGAATACTGGAAAGAGTGCACGCACGGTTTGTTACTTGTCAGGCAAAAGTTTGTCAACTCGAGAATGAGAGAAAAAAAAAACCAAAAAAAAAAACAAAACAGAGTGCTATAAAACCCTTTTATTCTAAAAATAGAAGTCCTGGTGCACAATAATGCATTTTACACAGAATAATTTATTAAACTTAAAGGTTTAAATGCACATTCTAAAAGACAATGCAATGGCTTGAAATTAAATGCATATAATTATAATTCCATCAAATAATCTTTACCTCCTTTTTTGTATTTTCTCAAGTGAAAAGCAAGTTGATGATGTGTGAAAGTAGTGGACACTGGAACATCACGGCTCAGGAACCATGACTGATCTCACTCTTCAGTGCATTGTTTTGGTTTTTGTTCTTTTCTTCTTTTTTTTTTTTTTGAAACCCAACATCCACAGAGAAAAGATTTTTGAAAAAGCAGAGCCTCAGTTCTCTGCTCTTCTGCGCACAGCATCACTGGGGAAGCACATCCTTGTCTTCACAGATGGTTTCTGTGATGCTGAAGAGATAATGGCAGGAGAAAATTGGCACCATTTTTCAGGTGTCAGAAGAGCTCCTTGACTAATCCGTAATTGTTGTAATCAGCTGATTTATGGAGATGGTTCCTTCCTCACAAACCAAACTGAGATGTCTTTGAATAAAAATCCTGTAGATTCTTTGAAAACAGCCCTGTATGTATCCTGTAGGATCAGTCCGTTATCTTCTCCTCCCACTTGAAAATAAACTGGTGAGACATGGATGAAGGATGGAGGAGAGTCTTCTGCAGCATCCATGCAGAAGAGAAGATGGAGGTGGTCACGATTTCAGGGCAGCATGACATAGTTCTCTGCGATTTCCAGGACGTACAGGTTAGAGAGCCCCGGCTGATCCTCAGTTTGATGCGTCTCTAGGATGATCATCCTGCAGCAAGAAGTTGAGAAAGGTCTGACACACAAGTGGAGTTTCATTTCATAAAGAAGTTTGTGAAGTAAAATTATAAATAGCGAGAGAACAGCCACGGTTGTGTGCGTGTTGAGGAGGGCGCGTCATACTTGTCTGACTGCACCAGTCTGTAGATTTTCCTGGCGTCGGTGATTTCCTCCAGCACCTCTGAAGAACCCAGTCTTCTTCTCTGCCAGCCGTGACGCCACACTGCCAACAGTGTTTCTTCAAAATATACTTGAACAGAAAGAAAGAGTGAAAATTCAGGTCTGATTATCTATGATACGAAGCAACATCTGCATAAATGTTCTCACCTATAGACTCGATGTCATGAGAGAAGGTGGTGTGATGTCTGCTGCTCTTCACTTCTCCCTCCAGACCAACTATGTGCACTGACTCTGGAAGAAAGGTCAAAAACATGACGCTAGCTAACTGTCCGCTTGTGCTGAGCACCGCCATTACAATGACAATTCCACTTACTTTCAATAAGGACAAGTAGTGAGCTGCTGTCCAACTGGTTTACTTGAACTGATTCTGGACACGCGGTCTCTGTAAGAACACACACTAACTCAGCACACACACACACACACACACACACATGTCCACACCAGTGCAAAAATAAAGCTTGAATGCAGGAGATTTTAGGGTACCCAGGCCGGAGTTGGTGAACCAGGACGTGTTGGAGTTAAGGTTGATGTAGTTTACTTTGAGAGGGAGCTGGTTGTTGGTACCTCTGGAGACACCGATACACACCAGGGGGTACTCCTGCTGGGGGGCCACCACCATCTCAAACACCCGTAAAGGGCTGGGCAAAGGGAAGTCAAAATTCTGCACACAGGGTGGAGGAAAGGTGTGAGTTATCCTGTAAATACTGACCTTGATGTTAACGACCCGGAAATTTCTGGGTGTAGATCGTTTAAATAGGGTGAACAGGATACCTTTATGAGCATGAATTTGTGCATAGGCTCGTACCACTGCAGGAGCACCACACTGGACTCTAGGCCACAGCATAAAAACACACACCCTCGCTGCAGATTCCCTGCTGCAGGGGACAGAACAACACTCTTAGCATCAAGCTTCCAGTTAAGGTTAATTCAGCTGTGTGGTTTTAAACCAATAACAATATAAAAGCATTAAAAACAGGCTTTTATCTCACCAACTGAGCAGGTTTTGCAGCCTTTGGTATCAGGTATTTTATATGTCACGGTGCACCTCCTGAAGACAAAATATGTCATCTGAATGTCACAGTAGGATTAAAAAGAAGGAAATGGAGACAGGCGGAATCTCGCGGTACCTCGGTAGCAGCCTGTGAGTGGGCAGAGAGACCATGCGGTGGTCTTTCCGAGCCTGTTCAAACAGTTCCTTCAGTGAATGAGAGTGGAGCTGCAGCGATTTACCTGGAAATCCACATTTATCAGATTAGATTCATCAAAATAACAATCTTCACTGCCTGTGGCTGTTTTCTGCAGTTTTAAGTTACCTGACACAGACATGAGGACATTATTAATGATGTAGAGCCAGGTACACTTTCCAGGATACAGCTGGAAGGAAAAGAGAAGACGTCAGTTGGCTAACTGGTGTCTGGCGAAAGCATCTGTGACGCCATGTTGCTGTTAAACTTTTGGGGCTATCACTGAGTTCCCACCAGCTCCATTGTGACGTCAGAGCTGTTGAGGTTGAGGGTGTAAATTCCTTCCTCTGCTCCGATGACTATATGCTGGTCTGAGGTCAGGGAGAGATGGGACACACAAGCTGTCAGACAGCTGAAACAGAAATCTGATGACTTTTTTGTGACACATGATTCAACCTTTGCTGGCAGGGTTCTCCCAGGTTGTGGAGCAGTTAATTTTCAGAGGACAGCCATGGAAGATCTTTTTAAAGTAGACCTGCAGCAAAGAGGGATGCTGGTATGAAATCGAGCTTTGGGTCGCAGCACAAGCATACACTAAAACAATTAAACTGGAGGCATGAACCCTGGCAAATTTAGATTACTGTGCTCAATGGTATAGAAACAGAAACTCACTGGAGGTTTTTTCAAGCTGGGGCTGACACATTCTGCATGTTCCTGAGAGCAAAAAGAGCCCCTTCGTCAATCATCAGTGACTCATCAGGCGTAAACACGGAGCTTTTATAAATCAATCTTAATGTAATGATGATATTCTTTACCTTTGAGATTGGCTGTCGTCTGCGTATGCCCTTCGGGGGGAGCTCAGGGGGAACAAGGTCAGCTGATCTGTCACTATCCTGGACAGGGAATGTTGCAGGGTCTGGATCACACAATAGAAAAATAATATTATTTATACTCCATGTCTTTCAAAAACAACTGCATGTAAAGGTGAAGAAATGCACCGGAGTTGCGTGAGGATCTTGGATGGAAGGTGGGTCTGACACGAGTCTCGCTGGAGGTCCTGATGAGAGGGGAGGGTGCCTGCAGGCCGCTGGACTTCCTCAGCCGGTCATCCTCCCCTGCCACGCTTTCCTCGGAGCTCGTCCGGACTTTGGGCTGCGCAGACACCCGCACGTGCCAATGTATTTAAAACCGTAGGTGTGACAGTCATTTGGTTTTTAGGGGAGAATGCATTAACGCCAACCTTTGGGGGAAGTGGAGGTGGGGTTCGGTCAGCTGGAGCGATGAAACTGTGGACAGAGAGAGTGTTAAAGCAGCCTGGAGCATGAGCGTCATGATGTGGTTCCTTCAGCTCACCTGGTGTTTTTCATTGTTGGACTGAGGACAAAAGGAAAGTCATGGTCAGATCACTAACTACATCTGATCAACTGTATTTACAGAAGAGGAAATGTGATATTTGATATATTCAGTGAACTGCAGATGTGTGATTTTTTCTTACATATCCACATCATCATAATCACCATCTGAGTCTGTGGTCTCATCTCTGCATGTGGAAACATCAAGAAGAGATAAATGTTTATAGTTATTTAAATACTAGCATTTATGTGATGGGGATTGGAAGTCCCCACACCTGAGTGGACTCTTGCTGCTGCCAGTCAATCCCAGCGAAGCTGTCATCTTAGAAAAGAGAGAGAGGTCATTTTAAGACATCTGAACACACAGACGAGCTCGGCGCCGTCACTGATGTTGGACGTACTGTTGCTGAGTGTGACTTCTCGGGCCTCTGGGTGTAGATCTGGATCTGATCCACTGAGACAAACAGATTTTACCCATCATGACCTTTCATATTTAACAGAGAAATAATGTTTTTCCATCACAATAAACCCTGAGCAAGATGAGAGAATCTTACAGCTGATGTCAGAGTTGGTTCTCTCTGCACGGTCATGTTTGTTGATGGACTGAATCCGCTTTAATGATCTTGGAGCCATCACCTTTAATCAGAAAACATACAGATAATTACACAGGTAAAATATCCCACAAAAAGCATCACTGAGGAGAAATAACAGAGTAGAAGAAGCAAACAATGATAAACCTCCATGTCTTCATCCTCTGACACCAGGCAAGTTCGGATTTTCTCAGGATTATGAAACTTCTCCAGCAGATCCAGAGTCAGCTCCCTATTCAGGCACTGCTGCGTCAGAAACATGTGCTGCAAAGAACAAGCACAAAACAATGGATCCATTTTTAATTCTTTTTCTAACACAAATGAGCTGAAAACCATAATAAAAACAGTGAATAAAACTGACCGAGAGCATCTTGGAGGCGCCTGGTCTCTTCTTCGGGTTCCTCACCAACATGGACTTTACAAAGTTATAAAACTGGGTGGACCTGCAGACAAAAAAATATATCTGTATTTCCGGAGCATTTAGATGACATGTTTCATGCTGCTGCATAGTCGTTTACCATTTAGACTTTTCCTTCAGTTTTGGGGGCTGATAACCGCTTTTTGACATTAGAAACAAGACCCTGCAGGAAACCACGTGCTGTCAGTCACATGTGACACGTCTGAAGTTGCTGAAACTGACAATAAGTTTTTTATTTACCGCAGTGGATGGACATCAAACATGGGGGGCTGAAGCTCTGCCAGCTCTATGGCTGTGATGCCCACAGACCAGATGTCGCACAATTCATTATAACCACCTTTAATCTCTACCGCTGCCACCTCTGGCGCCATCCTGTGGTGGAAAGGGGAACAAGCCAGTTCAATCAGCACTAAACTGCTGTAAATAATATTTAAATTTCATGAAAATTCAAGTAAAATGAGGGAAAATAAAAAAAAACGTAAAGATATAAATTGGGGACTGTATGAAAACTTCCAGATTTTTCAGCAAAGTTTTAATACAACCTGGTTAAAAAAGATGATTTACTGTACTCTGGAATCATTCAGAGGAAGCAGCATTATCAAAAACTAATGATAAGAAAATCAGATCAATGTTGACTTCACCAGTATGGCGTTCCAATGAAGGACATCCGCCGAGCCAGAGTGGCTGTGATCTGAGCCGAGATTCCAAAGTCAGCTACACACCAGAAAGAGAAAAGTGTCATCACAGAACCGTCCTGTTCAAGATGAGTGAAATCCGTCACAATAGAATGAGATTTTCTTAATCCTTCATATGATAAGTATTTACATTTCTAAAAATAAGTTCTTGGTATTTGTCACGGAAAAAGCACAACTGAGCGCGTTCTCAGACAGCTGCGGAGGCACAAAAGCAGCCAGCAGACATGAACCCTGACTGCTGCAGTAAATGAGTCATTTCAGCCCAGCAGACACAGCGTCAACTTCCACCTACCCAGCTTGACCTCGCCTTGATCATTGAGAAGGACATTGGCACCCTGGAGACAAACGAGGGCGAGACAAATATCAACACAAACCCACGACCATGGAAAGGTGTCTTTTACCCAGACAGTGACCTTTGACTTTACTCTCAGAATGGAACGCATGCTTAGGAGGCGTCACTCAGTGAACATTCTTCTTAATTATCTACTACATTAGTCTACCGGGTAGACTCTAACACAAAACAAATCAAAGACTTTACAAGTCTGCAAAACTGCAGGATAAAAACTCAACAGAAAGGACTGAAAGACTCACCTTGATGTCTCTGTGGATTTTCTTCTGTGCATGTAAATAGTCCAGGCCCTGGTCAAACACACACATCCAGAGGCTGCTTTTAACTTTGACTCTGGCAGAGTGAAAATTAAGGGAACGAAACAGATAATCTGTGTTTCATCTTACCTGTAACATCTCTCTGCTGATGTAAGCGATTTGTGGTTCAGACAGATGTCCAGTCACTGTGAGAAGAATTACAATCACACTGAGTATTTACATACAAACGCTCCTAAATCTATGTCTCACACACACATACACACACACGCACACACCGTGGTACACATCCTGGAGGGATCCTCCTCCACAGAACTCCATGCAGATCCACAGTTTATTTGCTCTGTTTAGATGAGAAAGTGGTTGTCAGCGAGTGTATCTGCAGCTTCTGTGAGAAAAGAAACGCTGAAACACACAACTTACCGAATGTAGCTGCCATAATAAGCCACGATGTTGGGATGTTTGCAGCTTTTTACAATAATAATTTCCTGCTGGATGACAGAGAAATCATCCTCTGTGGAACCAGACAGTGAGATGTTAGTTATTATTGTTCTTGTTCTTGTTGCCATAGAAATTCCATTAAGAGAAAAATTCATAATAAGCATATTTGATTATTAAAATGGATGAAAGTCTTACCTGGTTCCATCTTGATGACCTTGATGGCCGCCAGCTCTCCATTCTGTTTGTTTCGTGCCTAATTTTTTACAAAAAGAACAAATATAACTGTTGCTGCGGTCTCAACAACACGCACATTTACTGCAGCACAGTTTCATTTGACATATAGGCCGGCAGGTGCTAGCCTGCAAATACGTCTCAAAATACAGCGACCTTTGAGATGTGTGATGCCTAAGAAATTTCACTTCTCCTCACTTTTTTTGGCACTGTGCACAGACACTCGTCATTGGTTCTGAATAACTATAAATACTTCTTGTTGTTGTTAATGAATGTAATCACGTACGTAGCCTCAGAAGGACACTCATCTTTGCAAAACTTTGGAGTGTTTAAAATAAGTGCATTTAACGGTGAACTTATTGTTGCACAGAGGAGATGCAACGGTGGCGTCTTCACTGTCATAACACCTAATTTTGTGCGATGCAGCTGCAATTTTTGTGTGAATGTTGAACGCTTCTTCCAGGAAGCATCACTCTGATACCTCTCAGAGACAGTGTGCAGGCAGCTGTGCTAACACTCCTCTGATTTCACCCTTGCTTCAACCCATAGTTTTTTAGTAAAAAACTAAATCTCTTAAAGAGCTGCCGGTTCACACATTTGCAGCTGCAACT
>BJFM01000705.1:223110-249721 GCA_016586285.1 Arothron firmamentum | reverse complement strand
TAAGACTGAAGCGTGCCTGCCCCCTGTGATGATACCACCTTCACCATTTGACATCATTGTTCCTCCTCTCTCTGCTTCATCTGCCTCTTCTCGGTTTCTACCATGTGCTCCACAAACTCCCACAACCAACAGACACATTTCACAGGCTAGCTAGGTCCATGTAACCACGAGAAACCGATCTCCGTCACCGAAGCAGGAGTGATGAGGTTATGACTAAATGTGAAACAAACTCTTACACAAGGTACTGTGAATAAATCAAAGGCTTCCAGCACAGAGCTGTGTAGTGATGCTGGCACAACAACCACATTCTGCAAACTTCCTCCAAAGTACTCCACAGCAGCAGCAGCAGCTGTGCAAAACTCTACAAAATAATGAACATTACAGCCAGAAGTTTGGATCACAGTCAGACCTTTCATAAAATGTCTCCTTTATATCACCTGTAGGTTTCTGAAGATATGCTCTTGAAAGCGACATGACCAGACACCAACAGTTCTTTACTCTGACTTTTTATTGATGGACTTAAAAAAAGGTCAGTTTGTGGTAATTGTTATAACTGCACATAAATGCTTCTTAGTTTATCTAAAAGTATCTATATGAAATACAGCGTTATTCAATTTGGTTATTCTACAACAATAAGAAAAATAAAAAACAAAAACTGAAATATATAATATTATGTTCTCCTGGATATCAAAATTTAAAAATGAAAAAAAGCTATTGTAAGTATTTGCTATAAGCATCTGCAATTAAATCATGCTACATTTCAATTGCCTGCCTTCTCTCAACAGTATTCAAGCTGCAGTAGACCAATCAGTCCCAGCTATCCAAACATTTGACGAACGTATTTTATTTTGGAATTAGTGACGGTACTAATTACTACTACTATTAACGCTAAGTTTTACTCCACATTGTGGCCACACGGTGGCGCCAAGGCCTTTTCTGTTTATCGCATTAAGTGTTGCTATCTCCAGACATTTGTGTTGACGTTGTTGTTACAAACTATCTCGGGGTCACAATAAGGATAAAATATTGAAATATTATGCATACCTTTATTTTCGCCAAATATCTCTGAATAACGTCCATTAAATCAATTTATTGACTTTAATTGATGCAAAGCGGATGATATGTGTCCTCTGGTGGCAATAACTGGGAACTACAACAACTGAAAATGAACCCTGAACCCAATATTAATCACAAATAAATAAATTGTAATAAAGCAGGCGCGCAGTGTTAAAAAATTCTCAATCAGACCAGCAATAAATTACCTTTATTTAATTTAATTCTTGCAACTCACGTCATTAAAATTGTCAGGATATCGTTGATAATAATTTTCAAAAATAAAAACAGCCGTTGTATTATTAGCAGTCGTTATGAAACCATGTCGCATTTCAGTCAACTGCTTTTTCTCAACAGTATTAAAGTCGAAATAGACCAATCAGACAGCCATCCAAGTTGATGAAGGTATTTTATTTTGAAATAATTGACAGTACCAAGTGTATGATATTACTATTAACGCTAACTTTGGAGCAGAAGACCTTCCAATTTTGGCCACGGGGTGGCACTAAAGCCCTTTTAACACACCGAGTCTCTTTGCTATCTTCCAACAGCTTGTATTGGTCCTTCGATTTTGTATGTCCGTCTGGTTTCCGCATCCGCCCGTGCATTGGTCTTTTCGTTCCGACACCTTTCTCTTGCCGCCCGGTACCTTTTCTGTTCCCTGGCCCACGTGTGGATTTTAGATCATTTTCTATCCCTGCGTTTGTATATAAAAGTTTGGACCAAATGTCGTCTTTCGAGCAAATGAGGGCGAACGTGGGCAAGCTTCTGCGAGGAATTGATAGGTATGTGTTCCTTAAAGAATCGTAACATAAGGAAGGAGCTTGGATGCTAGCGTAGCCTGCTAATGTTAAAAGCTAAAGTTGATTTGTTTGAAATACCTACAAACCATTCGACCATGAATTGCTGGTGCACTCCATTCGGTTGATTACTACATTAAAAACTAATAAAAGTTCCCACACTTCTGGTGTAAGTAGTATTTATTTACACAGTCTGCTTGTTACTTTAGGATTCTTATACCCGTTAATCTGACATAACACGGACATGCGAATTCTTGATTATTTAAATTTCATATTGTCATAATAATGTAAATATTGTTGTTGTTTATGGTAAGTACCCGCGTTTATCGTCATTCTCATGACGAAGCTAGGATGTTAACGGTGAATGGTGGAAGAAGGGAATGTTTAACATCACTTACACGTCGGCCAGTTCTCATGAAATTAATCTGTTATGACAAAACGTCAAAATGCAAAGTTCATGAGCTTCCATTTATGATGGTGTCGTGAGGAAATATCAAGTAATCTAAAAGTTAGCTGTGTTATTGTTGCAGTGCTCAAACAGAAACCGCTGTTTGACTGACACATTAATGTATTTATGCTGATTCGTTGATGCCATCATAACTTAAATCATCTCTTACACCTTGCAGATACAACCCAGAAAATCTTGCAACACTGGAGCGTTACGTGGAAACACAAGCTAAAGAAAATGCCTATGATCTGGAGGCCAACCTGGCGGTCCTAAAGCTGTAAGTTGTGGTGTCTGCGATGTGCATGTCATGAAAGATCAGAGTAATATGATTTTAACTGTTACAATTACACAAATACACAATACTTCGTTTTATTTACTTGTTTCCTGTGCTGTTTTGTCTGCTGTTCAGTATTCTACTGTGTAGATGTTATTTATTCTTTCTAGTGTTGTTTGTATTCCTTTTAACAGAATAAAAGGTAATAATTAATTTTCTACAATTAAATATCTGCAGGTACCAGTTCAACCCAGCCTATTTCCAGACTGCTGTGACCTCTCAGATCCTGCTGAAGGCGCTGACCAACCTGCCTCACACTGATTTCACCCTTTGCAAGTGCATGATTGACCAGACTCACGTATCCTTTTGCTGCAGCTACAACAGACTCTTCTGTTGTCCAGTCCTCCTATTTCAGATTTAAGGGATAAAGCAATTGAAGATGGATGGATATATACACATATATATATATATAGATATATTAACACTCTATCCATCCCTCTATCTCACCTGTTTTTCAGGTATGAGTTGTGGTATGCCCTGTACAAGTCCAAAAAAAACTAAAATAAACTCTAATCCAAAGATGCGGATCCTGGAATATGCTCAAAATCTGTGTGCATACATGGTTTGGGTCCTGTTTCTTTGACTACTGTGTCGCAGCAAGAGGAACGCCCCATCAGGCAGATCCTGTTCCTGGGAAACCTGCTGGAGACCTGCCATTTTCAGAGCTTCTGGGTACGAGGCGCACACGTGCATGTTGGTTGTAAGGCATCTGTTAAACCTGTGACTAACAGGCTCTGCTCTGACTCAAACTCACTAACTAAATGAGTGAATAAGAGAATTTCCTCGTAACGTTTTTCCGTTTTCCAAACTTGCGAAAGTGTTCACCTGTCAGCTCCTCCTCCCACAGACAAACCTGGAGGAGAACCGAGAGCTCATTGATGGCATCACTGGGTTCGAGGACTCCGTTCGCAAGTGTGAGTATGGTGTTGTGACTCAGAAGAGTGGACCCTCAGGGCCTTACTGTAAAACCAGTGTGATGTCACTGGTTGAGCTGGGAAGTTTCCAGGAAACAAAAAATATTATTTTATATTCACTGTGTTTTTCAGTCATCTGCCATGTGGTGGGAATCACCTACCAGACCATTGGGCGCCGTTTACTGGCTGAGATGCTGGGAGACCCTCTGGGTAAGAGCACCATTAAACCCACCACAGTCAAACATCTCAGTCAGCTGTATCAATACTGCCCTCCTCCATCTGTCTGAGCAGACACGCAGGTGAAGGTTTGGATGAACAAGCACGGCTGGACGGAAAACGAGGAGGGGCAGATCTTCATCTTCAACCAGGAAGAGAGCATCAAGCCCAAGAACATCGTGGAGAAAATCGACTTTGAGAGTTAGTGCTCGTCCTACTAAAGCGGATGTTCAGACCTCTGAAGTTCTGGGTTCATTCTGCTGTTTGTCTTTTCACAGGTGTATCCAGCATCATGGCTACATCTCAGTGACGCACACTCACGCAAACGCACACACACCAGTGATGACAGAGTCCACCAGGTTGTTTTTCATCAACATCTTTTCGCAATAAAAGTAATTTATCACTTACCGCCTCGGTGTGTTTGGTTCTTCAAACTCTTCTCTTTCTTAGTTTCAACTTCAGGGAATTATTTGACTTCCTAAATGAAACCACGGTCTGGCCTCTTGCTGCTTAGACACCTTTAGAACTAAATAGATTTTTTTTTTTTTTAATTAGGAATATTAATTAAGTACATTGTGAAGCTGTTAGTGCTTAACATGATTGTGTCTGTGTAATGACGTCACGGTTGTTGATTTATTGGGAAACCAGGAAGGAAAAGTCCTCGTGAGGTTGTGGGAGGGGCTGGTAGCGAAGCTGAGGGGAGGAGTTTCCTGCCAGGTGAGCGTACCTCAGAGGGCGGCGCTGCAGGGCCCGCGAGCTCTTTGATGTAAATCCTGACAGGCGGAGGTGCCGGAAGGACGTGGATCCGGGGTGTATATATATATATACATACATACATATATATATATAGGTTAGTGAGACCCGCCATGATAAAGTCTCTGAGCGTGTCGTCGGAAAGTTCTCTCCCCCCGCTGGAAGATGACACAGACTCGGTTTGCTCGGACGAGCTGCTCGGCTCTCAGTCCCGCCGCTGGCTGAGCGACATCATGACCGGAGACATGAGTCTGGACAAGGCGGAGGTCCCCACGGGGACCTGGGACGGCCTGTTCGTGGACCGACACTTTCCCGTGGGAGAGCTGGAGATGCTGCCCGCGGTCAAGTGGAAACGACCAAAGGTGACGAAAACAAAACTGTAAATGTGAATATTCGCACTATTTACAAGAATATTATTTATGTTCTCATTGTCAGAAACGTCATATTTTGATGCACAAATATGCAAACAGTTATTTGAATGCAATAACCCGCAGCTGCAGACTGGAGCTCCAGTATGACTGCAGGTAAACGGTATGACATTAAATTATGTCATAATTGACTGACTTATACCGCTTAAACACACTGATGGATGTTTCAGGAATTAATTTGTTTTAATTCCAACTCGCTGCATATGACTGTAAATATGGACATATCAAATAATAAATCAGGAGGTCTTTTTTGTTCTGTTGTGGCAGATGTAAAGAGAAAACATTAAGTCCTCATATCATTTACCACAAATGTGTCAGTGTTGGCCCAAGATCTCAGTCTCATTTGCATTTGTTTTAATTTCACCACAAAGGTCAAAAATCAAGGAGAAATCTGCCCCACACAGGCTCAGGTCTTCCTCTGAGACGTGCTGACATGACTGACACTAAACCGCCCTGATGTAGACTGTCTGGGTGGAGTTCACCATTTTTTTTTCTCCCTTCTGAGTTGAAGCCAAACTTAGTGGAAACTGCTTTTTATTTCAAAGTTTATGTAATCAAAAAAACCAAAAAAGCCAGCAGTGTCAGCTAAATACCATCCAAACAAGTTTTAACTAGTCTGAAGCCTGCAAGCACCTGCACACCTAATCACCATTCTCTTTTCCTTTGCCAGAAATACAGACATTTATTCTTTGTGAGTAGGTAACCCTGCTCCACATATCAATGTGATCATAATAAAGACCACACCTTGGTGTTATTGCCTCTGTGCGGCAGGGCTGTAAAATGTTAGGGTTATTAGAAGATTTTACTTTCCGTTTTGCATGTCAGTGACGCACACCAGACCTGTTTAACTGGTTCTGCTGTTCGACGCTCATGCAGATGGACATTAACCCCTTTACCGCTCATGTCACCAGTACAAACAGTGCAGGCGACATCAACAAGTGGAGCATTAGGGTTCACATTTGTCACTCTCAGTTCTTGTTTGCTGATGTCAGGCTAACATTTGCTATGATATAAAAACATCAGATGACGGAGAATCAGGCGACAGTGGTTGTTTACGTCTGATGACGTCATCACGAATGGACCAGCTCAGGTTCGGTGGTAATTTTGTAAAAGGCCGTGTGATGCATGTTTGTGTCTCACTGTGGTGGCTAACCAGAGGATTCCACCTCTAAAGATGCTACTGCAAACACCAGGTGTGATTCCCGCTTAAAGAATTTTAAGTAAAGTGACAAAATTAAAGAGCTGCTGTGGAGAAAAAATATAAGAAGGTGTTTTTTTCCCCACGTAATAGTGTTTTTGGTAGGAAAATCCTGTCACGTATGCTAACATTTCTCTTCTGACACTCCCTTTAGCTTAGATTCACTAATCCTGTTTTCTTTGTTACCCATAACTTCTCTCCTCTTTCATGTCTTTCTTTGTTCCCTCCCCTCTACCTTTAAACATCCATCACGCTGTTTTAGGAACTCTGCTCTTCGCCCAACTTCATTGTAAGAGGAGCGACGCGTTTAGATATCCGCCAAGGAAAACTGAGTAAGTCAGCCCCTGTCCAGCTCATGCAAAACATTCAAAAAATAAATCTACTTGAGTAACAGGTCACATATGTGATCCATTAAGGTCGCTCGACATCAGTCCACCTCATGGATGAGATTTCAGCTGACACATAAATAAAACCTGAGCTCTTTTCTCAGCCGGATAAACTTTGGCACCAATGGCGACAGATCTCTGATGATGTTCACAGCGTCAGTGAAGCTCCCGACTGATTCCCAACTCTGTCTCTCCGTAGATGACTGCTGGTTGCTCTCTGCAATCGCATCTCTGTCTGTGCACCCCCCTCTGCTCAAGCAAGTGGTGCCTCTGGAGCAGAGCTTTCAGGACGGCTACAAAGGCTGCTTCACCTTCAGAGTAAATACCCAGATAAAGCCTTCCATCCCTTAGAACTGAATACCCAGCAGCCCCTGCCTCCGTGTCCCCTGTGTGTAGTTCTGGGTATACGGCCAGTGGCAGGAGGTGAGGATCGATGACCTGTTGCCCACTGTGGACGGCAGACTGATCTACCTCAGCTCTCCGGATAAGTGTGAGTTCTGGAGCGCTCTCCTGGAGAAGGCCTATGCAAAGTAAGTCAAATCCAACTACAGATTGAACAGGTGTGAAGGGAAGTTGGGACTCATCTTGTAATTTCCGTGCGTTTTTTACCCTCACAGTTGAAGTTATGCAGCAATAATCTGTTTCTTTTGCAACCTGGAACCTGTTGACTGCAGGCTGAAAGGAGGCTACAGAGCCCTGGACATGGGCTTCCCCCATGAGGCAATGGTGGACATGACGGGTGGGGTGACTGAAGTCTTGAATGTCGGGGCATTGCCCAGGGACCTGCCGGCCTTGCTGAGTTACCTGCTGTCTAAAGGAGCTCTCATCAACTGCGCTAACAGCCAGGTACTGAAGGGAGCTGACATGTCAGGTCCTGTTTAACCTCAATCCTCAGAGAAAAGGGACCAAACAGGACATGTTCCCGCTGAAAATCACCTCCTGTGTGGTGACTCATGGATTTGTGCTCTTTCCTGAACGTGGGTGGATTTTGTTTTCTCCAGGGGCCTTTGGAAGAGAAGAATGAACTGGGGATCATGTTCAGACACGCTTACTCTCTGACAGCAGTGGAGAAGGTACAGACCCAGTTTGTTATTTCCGTCTGTTTTTTTCCTAAGTGTTTTTCTGCCTGTCCTCTTCTGTCCGACAGGTTCAAACCACACATGGAACTGAATGCTTGGTGCGGCTCCTGAACCCCTGGGGCAACACAGAGTGGGAAGGGCCCTGGAGTGACTTGAAAGGGTTGGAAAGCATATTAATTTACTTGATTGGCATTGTAAATTTGACATCCAAATGACATTATCCTGCAACCATCTTTTGTAAGGTTTTAGTAGTTTTAATATAATCGTGTCTGTTCTCCAGTCCAGAGTGGAACGCCGTGAGTATTGAGGAACAGAACCGACTGGAAAGAGTCAGTCGGGAGGATGGAGAGTTCTGGTGAGTTTGTTGGGCCATTTGAATACACATCACTGAAATAAATCATCAACATTATGAGGACAATGAGAAGATTTTTTGGAGCATGCACGTCAACATCCCTTCGACAGATCAACCTTTCTCTCCTTCAGGATGTCTGTGTCAGACTTTCGACAGAACTTTGAGCTGATGGAGGTGTGTCACCTGACCGAGGCTTTCCAAGGCTCCAGCATGCAGCCGTGGTCCTGCAGCATGCATCACGGGAACTGGGTGCCCAGTATCACAGCTGGCGGCCCCCCGATAGGGAGTAAGAGACACAACACTGTGACAAAAGCCTCTGTGTGTGAGCAGCATGTGTTTAATATTTTCAGCACGCATGAATATTCTGCTTGTGCCAACTGATGCAGAAGCTGTCCTGCTTTATAAAGAGGACTTAGGTCAGAAACAGTTTGTTTGTTTGCTGAGATAAGACAGTAGGACTGTCAGTATTGTGAGTCCGGGGTGATGCGTCGATGCTTAAGTGTGTAGTAGCATACAGAAGAGAACTGATGTTTGTTGTGTGTTTCCAGGTTTGTTCTGGCAGAACCCTCAGTTCAGCTTCACCCTGTCAGGGGTGGACGACTCAAAGACCTGCTCCTTCGTTTTAGCGCTGATGCAGAAACACCAGAGGCGCAGCGGTATCAGCCTTTCTATAGCCCTGCATGTGTACCAGGTAGACACACACACACACACTCACAGAAATTCATGTGGTTCTCCTTAAAATTCTGCTGTTTCATCATTAATGAGATCTAATATCGACCTGAGAGTCTGCATGCATGTTTCTGCAGGCCCACCCAGAGAATACACACCTGTCACCTAAGGACTTAAGTAAAATGTCTCCCGTCCTCTTCAGTCCTCATTACTCCTCTCGCCGGGAGGTTGTTCTCCGCAGCTCGTTGCCGCCTGGTCGCTACATCATTATCCCTTCTACTTCTGAACCTAATCAACACGGAGAATTCCTGCTGCGGGTACTGACGGAGAAGGACAACCTTTCAGGGTGAGTCAGGGAGTTAATGGAGCTGCTGGGTTTAGAATGGTATTACTCACCCATTAGTCACCATTAAAAGATTTCCATGCAGTTAGGATGATATTAAAAATTCAAAACAGTTTAACACAAGTTTAATTATTCATAACTCACACATTCTTTGTGTGTGTGTGTGTGTGTGTGTGTGTGTGTGTGTGTGTGTGTGAGTGCGAGTGTGAGTGAGTGAATGGTGTGTGTGTGTCCCCTGTAATGGAAGGATGTTTTCAGCAAACTCATTTAAGTCCAGCTTTTTTTTTTTTAACTTTATTTGCTGCTTTGAAGTTGAGCTCCCTGTTGCTTTTGCTCTCTTTATTCACAGTCCAGCAGACAAACCGCTCCCACAAGATATCTCTTTAATAACAGAGGTAAAGAGTAACATTAAACATGGCTCAAATTAAATGTCTTTCCATACTTTTCAATAAAGATACAGATATTGTTTTAGGAAACAGACATTGTGTATACTCTCTACAAAGACTGTTTTTGGGTGGCAGAAAAATGATGTCATTAAGCTCAGCCATGCTGAGATCAAGTGATCTTACTCTGTTGTGGGATCTAACAGCCAAAATAAAGTCTTTGTATTTGAAAAGTTCCTTTTTTTTCCTGCAGCGTAAATTTCCTCACCAGGCTGCTCTTCCTTCTTTGGAAACTACCAGGCACCTTTTCAAAAAACACTGCAACAAGGTAGGGTCTTTCACGAGGTCATCCTTGAGTTTGGAATGTTCATACATGAAATACCTCTTTGCATTCTACATTTTTGTGTTGTGACTATAATGATGTGTTGTCAGCATGGATTCTGCAAGCCAGTGCATCTGTACAACCTGCTGACTGAAGCCATACAGGGAGGAGGTCAGTGGAGTACCATTTTATTTCCTTCTTTTTTCTTTCAACCTGATTCTCAGGCTTTAAGTCATCTCTGTCCACACATAATTCTCTTACAAAATACTTGTCTTCCGAGATGATTTTCACCAGTTTAACACTGCAGTACTGGAAGTCTCCAGTAGGAGGGAGATGGCTTCATTGTATTAAACCCAGCACCACAGAGAAGAAAAACAAGCTAATTATTTGTTCATTATGTCATTTATGTTGGATTCTTTATTGAAATGTTATATTTTAAACAGAAACCTGATTATTTTACTTTTTCTTCTTTACAGTGTTAGCTGGGAGTGAGAAGTTCTTGGTTTTGGAGCAGTGCAAGAGCATGGTGGTCCTCATGGATGTATCCTTGAAATTAAAAGTTGTGTAGCAATTCTAAAGGTTTTCCTTTTCACCACTTTTGTGACTCCATTGGAAATGAATGAATGAACAAACAGTAAAACTGAAAATAAACACGGTTTCTTTGATGGGCTGAACTCAGATTCAAGTCCCCGTTCCGATCAACATTGATTTAATGTTTCTACGTGTTACAAGATGCATTCGGGTTTTTGTTGTTGTCCTCAACTATTAAATTTACTTGACTGTAAGTTAGGGATGTAACTAAGACATCTCTTTACAATCTTTCTATGCTATCAGGTTAATTTTTGGAATTCTATCCAGTGCTAGCTCAGAACATTAACGCCTGAACAGGGACATGAACCCTGGATCCTGTCCAGGCTCTGCTCATGTGACCTGTGAGCTGATAAAATCATGACATGTCATGAGGATTGTCATGTCTTCCTTGACTCCAACGTTTCTCGCAGACCCAGGGCATCGCCAGGCTAAACTGGCCAGAATTCCAGATCCTGTGGGATAAAATCAGGAAGTGGACGGTATATTACCCCTTTACATTTTTACCTGTATGTTTTAGTGGTTGATGGTAACAGTTGAGTGCATTATTTAAAAAAAACAACAACTTCATGTGAGGATTGCATAGAGCCATTGTGTTTTGTTTTATTTAATCAGTTTCTTTTATTGAATTTCTCTATAGGATATCTTCCTGGAGTTCGACAAGAACAAAACTAAGCGTCTTGAGTATCAAGAGGTTGGCCCCTCTCTCAAAGCAGCAGGTGGGACCATGAATTAAAGATATCTTGATGAATATCTTTATATAGAATCAGGAAAGCATTCAAAGAAATTTAACGCTCACCATTGACCATCTCAGATCGGCCGCTAGAGGGAGCCACTAACCCATTTTCATCTCTTTACTTATGATCCTGTGAGGTACACTCACCTGTCCTGCCCTTGCCAGTTAATCTACTGGAATCATTCCTTCTGACCTGCATGCGGTCTCTGCTACAGGCATCATTGTGGATGATCTGATAATGCAGCTTGTTGGACTGAGGTACACCGAGCCAGACATGACCATCAGCTACCCCGGCTTCCTCTACCTCCTCCTGAAACTGGAGAACATGATCTGTGAGTGAGGGGGGACATGCATATAAGCAGGTCGGGGAATGTTAGGAATTAACATTACAACATGTGTAAGTAAGCCAAAAAGCAAAATAAATAAATAAATAGAATATATGACATTGTTTTTTTCCCTGAATATTTTGCAGTCAAATTTCAAGCATATGACATGGTAGGGGTGGGATCCATAACTGTGACCTACAGGCAGGTATGTAAAAACTAATTTTTTCCCATTTTAATTTATCTGAATGATGAATAAGCAGATTTTTGTTCTCCATATGATTCCAGTGGCTCCACATGACCATGTACAACTGACATGGTGCTTGGATGAAGATTTATTTGGATTTTTATTTTGAATTCATGTTCCAGTGTTCCATGATAGAAACACATTAAGGTTTTGGTTTTTAAATGTCATTTTATTTGAAGTAATTTCTTGAGATAAAACTGTTAACTTAATCATGGCTCCAATTAACTAAGCAGGTTTATATCATCTTTGCCTCATTTTGGTCATTAAAATGTTATTTATGTCATTCCTAACAGAACAGAAGACAACAGAAAACTGTATAGTCATCAAAAACACAAAATAAAACTGATGAAAGTCAGTGAAGCTGTTAACTTGATATGATTTTAGGATATTTTCTAAAAAAAAAAAAAGCAAACAAAATTGTAAGGTAATTAGAATGGCAACATGAATAAAAAACATCAAAGTAAGACCAAATATGGAAATATGTAAGAACTACATTCACTATAAAGAGTTATATTTCCTTGGTCTCATTTCAGTACCTTTAGTTTAACATTAAAGGATTTCTTTATCCTAAAGGATGGATATTTGTCATGTAATTGTTAAAAAAAAAAAAAATGTAAAGGAGTCCTGAGGAGACCTTCACGTTTGGATAAATGTTGGCGTTTGTCTGATTTTGACATACTGTTTGTAATAAACATAAAATGTGTAGTCAAAGTCTGTGCGTTCACCTTCCTCAGATCTCAGTTAAACCAACATGAATTTTTCAGATGGACTAATTTGTCAACTTAAGCAGGGATTACATTTCTTAATGTAATGTGACGTTGGTTGATCTATCTTTCTGTATGTCTTAGAGTGGCCACTAGGGGGCGCTATATCCCTATTGTGCTATACCATACGCTACCATACTGTGCTCATAAATACTAGTCTGTACATGTGAACTTGAGCTCACTGACCTGCCCTGTGTCGGATATTGATGCCAAAATATTTACATTTGGCTGGCACAGTATATACATGCTGTAGGTGGCACAGTCACCATCCAATACTGCATGGCGATAATGTAATTGGAGTCCATATTAAAAAATTAGTTCAAAATAGCGTGACTCTAGGTGCACCCCCGTCTAATCAAATGAATGTATACAACAACGAGTGGGAACAATAAATCCAAATCAAGTCACACCAGCTTGATTTCGCAACTTCTCTGCAAGTCACAGAGCATATACGTGAGCCGCATACCCGCAATGCAGTCAAATTTACAGCAGTGCTAACAGACAAAAGAAAATGACAGATTCTTGTTTTAACATTTCAAGTTTTCAGTCCTTAAGAAATTATATGCTTTATTATCTAAGAAGCTTCTGTTTAAACGTTAGCCTATGTGAATATTCATGACTGTCTGGCTCTATAACTGTGTCAAGTCGTACGGAAGTCACACAAAATCACACCGTAACGTAAAATATGGTTCTTCAAAATAAAACGACACAAGTTAAGGTCGAAAGTTGCAAGTTTCCCACATTCATAAAACTGTATGAAAACGCAAACTGCAAGAAAAAAAATACGATTTTACCGGAATTAAGTAAAATTTGTCGCTGGTGGGTGTTTATGTAGCTAGATTGCCGCACATTATAATTCATGGAGATTACAGTAAAAGGTCATACCGGAAACAAGTGTTGTGGGAGGCTCCAGCTTGTCGGGCCGAGCAGCGTGTAGGAGCGGCCGGTTCCTCCCAGCAGCCTCCCAGTTCACAGCGAGAGCTTTTCTTCTCACAGCAGCAGCGGGGATTTTCTGCCTGCACACGCCGGATATTCCTCACGTTAGGAGCTCACTTACTGCTGAAAGCGGCGACAAAAGAAGACCACTTTCCTGGGTCTTGTTCCTCCCCCATCCCGTCTCTCTGTTTTGGGCCGTTGTCGTTTCCCCCCCCCCCTTTTTATTTTTGTACGTTTTCACCCCTGATAGTTTCTCTGTGGCGCACTCAGGTTTCTTTTGCTGACATGGTAGATTATCACGCTGCCAATAACCAAGCCGCAGTCGGCGGGACGCAGACCTACATGGAGCAGGAGAATGACTGGGACCGGGACCTGCTGCTGGATCCGGCCTGGGAGAAGCAGCAGAGGAAGGTAAGGGAGCGCAGCTCGGGCCCAGCTGGGCCGGGCTGAGCAGCCGAGCCAGCGGTTAGAAAGAAAATGGCAGGGGAGGACTGGGATGGGAAGGGAAAGGAAGGGAAGTGGGGCTTATAAACCGAATCGCGGCCTCGGTTCTGCTTTGAAAAGCCCGCAGCTTCTTCCAGTTCCTCACTTTTACGCATCCATCTTCCCTTTCGCTCCGACTTTGCCATTTGCTCCTTTAATATGACTCGATCTGGTTCTGCTCTACTCAAACTCTCAAGACACCTTCTTCTCTACACGTTAACATATCGGAATGTAAAATTGTTTGGTTGTGCTTATATAACACTATTAGCGGCTTTAGCCTAAAGGTTAATTTATTCCTCTCTGCGGCGCCTCTTCCAGTGGAAACACTCAGCAGTTAAATTCAGATTGTGATTGTGCAGACTTCCTCTGGCCGAAGTCTGAAACAGCCGGTCAGAGGGTGTTTTTTGAAGGGTGTAATGTGTTATCAAGGCGTCCAGTCCCAGTGGCTGGCTGGCTGGAGGCGATAAGACAGGAGAATTTCTGCTGCTTTATCACAGGAAAATATGATAATCAAAGCAGATGCCCAAGTCTCAACTGTGAAGCTGCTGTGATTCAGACAGTATTTGTATTTCTAGTCATAAAAGAAGATTTATTTTAATTTTTTAAGTAATTCAAGAAGTTCATGGAAAGATCTTGAGGACTAGTCTTTACCTGCTGTTGAAATTCTTTACAGGGTTGCTTTTACAACTATTTCTACAGTTCCCAGGATTTTAAAACCTCGCTCTGAGGCAAACACAATCCACAGAACCTCACTGGAAAGTGTAGTCAATGATTTAGGAAAGACACATATTGATTATGTCTGCAGAATAGTCTGTTAAACCACAATGAGAGTTCAGCTCTTCATTATCAACCATTATCCAGACTGGACCAACCTTCAGTGTTGCTAAATGTTGAGCCAGTCACAGCCAGGCTCATGCAAAAGTGTGACCGTGTTCTTTTTATTGCACGGAAATGAGCAAGTTGCACATTTTACCCACTCCACCTAAGCTTCCAGTAAAAGTCACCCACTCATGTAAACTTGACAATGGTGACCTTGTTTTTTTTGGTTTTTTTTTTCCTGTCCCTTTAGGCAACTCCAGTATAGAGTGACCGTTTTGACTGGACCTAATGTGTTTAACCATTATAGTCAGGACTGACTGCAAAATGGATGGAGCTCACAGAGGGAATTCTCATGCTGAAATTCAAGTCATGGGGGCCCTTGTGATCAAATGAATATATAATATAATTAAATGTTTCCACAAGAGCTTGTGATGATAAAACATTCATTTTTACACTGAAACTGTTAGACCCTCATCCATTCATTCTCTTGCAATGCACAGCTGTGAGTAGATGTTGTAACAGTGTAGAATTTTGACGATGTTGACCAGTTTATACCTGGGTAAATAAACTACCTGGCCGGATGGCTGTTGGTGTGACACATAGACGTTAACGTCCGGCTGTCCAGGCAGTTGTAGTTGGATGACTCAGTGGATTCTCTCCGTGTTTGTGCAGAGACCACACAGGTCAAAGTTTCTTCCAGAGGAAAACTTAACGTGCAAATTATTAACAGAATGAGGTTTATTGTGTAAGCCAGGGCTGTTGCAGTGCATTCCTCTACATTACTGAATCCTCTGATCAGTGCGGTGGATAAAAACGTTTGTAACGCTGCAAACAGCAGAAGGGCGGAACATGTCCTGTTACTGAGCTGGAGCTGGGTCACCTCTGGCGCAGTGGGGGGCTTAGGGGGTAAATTCCCGTAGCATTCATGCTAGCTGTGCCACTTGTTGCACACACAAGAACAAATACCTCAGTTTCTCTCATGTGAGATGTGTTTGATTAGTTTTCCTTCCTTATAACATTAATGCCACATCAGCAGGTGACGGTGACCCAAACACTTGATATGTTGCAGCCAACATTTTGAAACATCTGCCACAATGACAGTGGCAGGAGCAGCAGTTTGTCCTTGTATTAGATTTCCCGTTGTCCGTCAGGCATGTTGAGCAAAACCCAAGAGTACCTTGTGCAAGTGTCTTTTGTTGCAGGCTGAGGTCGTTACCTAACAAACATGTTATTAAGTTGCTCTCATTGCTGCTGCATGCATCGCATGTTGAAACATGCCAGAACACATGATGACACCACTGGAGGTTTTATTGCAGTTTTTTTGCATCAGGCTCTGAAACGACAGTTAAAGCAGCACACATTCCTCATATCGAGGGGTAGGGCGAAAGTACATCGAAGTGGGTGGATGAGCTAACAATGAAAGCTGTAAAACACACAATCCAAAGGGCCTGCAGCAGTCAGCATCACTGCTGAGTGACTGCTACTATTTGCCAAGGTGATGTAATGAAGCACAATAGTACCTGAGTAAGGCACAGAAGCTTTAAGAGATCCTACTTTGACTATAATGATAATGATCTTATACAAAAATTTCTTGTTGTACACAGTTTAAATGCAGGGGTAGCATCTAACTGGAGGTTGGGTGCAGAATGGATAATTAGATACACTTTTGCGTAATGGTTATTCATACATGTTTGTTTCAGTTGCATGTGTTTCTGACGCTAAAGTCTTCCGGGTTATTCTGTGATCTTCATCTTTTGACATATTCCGCCAAGGTGTGTCCTCTGAAATACAATCGGTAAGCTGCGTGCATTAGTCTGCAGCCAGCCTCCGCCGGCACACCCAAGCTTACTAAACAACATTTTTTTCCAGGTGGGCAGGAAAACAGTGTTTGTTTGTTCTTCTGCCGCCCACTTTAACATGCTTTTATTGTGACAAGTCAGCAGATAGGGCTGTCTGAGATCAGGACGAGCTGCAACTGACATTTTTGAGGACAAATAGATCAAACAATGCATCCTGATGCTGTGTCTGCAAAGCTGCAGTCTTTACATGATAAGCTGCCTGGCATCTTTTGTCTCTTCGTCTGCATTCTTTGTCCTCAGCAGCCTTTAGAAGGGTAAAGGAAGCTACAAATGTTTGAGGAAGGTTGAATAAATGGCCTTTCTCCAAACAACAATAGAGAATGCTTTGTTTGTAGAGAATTGAAGGAACATGCGCTTTGATTGGTTCTCTGCTTTTCTCTGTCTGTGATTGGCTGATTCATTGATGGAGGAATGGCTCAGGGTTGGTAGACACAACAGGAATCTATTCTGTTGTCTCCTGTCCAGCAGTTGTCAATGGATCCTGCAGTTGACGTCCAAACGCTTGTCTAGTCTGGAGTCTTGCATTGTTTTCCCGAGTGATGTAATGGGATGTTTTTGATAGTGGTTCTTCTCCAAATGTTTTCAGTGGAATTGCATGAAGTTGGAAGGAAAATCTTGCGCACTCATTTTACAATCACAAAAAGGATATTTGGACATTTGCACGTATTTAAAAATTTGAAAACCTGTGCTGTTTGCCAACTGATTCCAGGTCAGCTGTGGGAAAGTCCTCCTTGTCAGCTGACTGGTCCAGAATCAGCTTGTGGACTTACACAACCAGTCACTCATTCAGGCAGCCAGCACTGGGACAGAGCAGAGAGGAATGTAACCCCTCTGCCTTCCTCTGTTCTGCTTTTTGGCGGCAGTGAGAGAGCACACAGGGGCAAACATTCTTTTGGTGGCCCATTATAGCCTGCAAGGCCAGTGGGAGGAGGCTTTTAACTAAAGGGGGTTATCCTTTTTTTTTTTTTTTTTTTCCTAGCGGGGTTTGCAGGATTCCAGATGTGGTTTGTGCACTGGAGACGAGAGACAATCCTCCCCCGGGGTAGCGGGTACTTGCAAAGGAAAGCAACAGGCTCCAGCCAGTAAAAATGTAGATAAAATAAAGGCGCCAATTCTTGCTCCAAATATTTGTTTGTGGAAATCTATTTCAGCGCCACCCTGCGATTGACTGCACTTTAGAAGAGTTTAATTTGCATGTGAAACAGCAGACGAGTGCAAAGTGTAAACCCAACCACATGGTTGAATTGGTTGTAGGGCAATGGCTGCTGCTGATAGCGGTTAGCTGTAGGCATGAGGGTCGGGGTGGTGGAGCCTCATGTGTTTCTCTTTCAAAGAGATTTCTTTACGGTCTGTTTCTCTTCCACTCTTTGTGTGCAAGGAAGGCATTGCATTTTTAGGGCACAGAGGAGAACACATGTGCATTTAAATATCACAGAGGCTGCCGGTCCCAGGATTCAGTTTATGGCTGGTGTGACCTTGTGTTCATTCACTAATTGCGACAAGCTTACTTCTTAGCTTTCTTGTGCATAGTTATGAGGATTACTAAATGGCATTTCCCCCTGAACTGAAATTGGCAACAATGGAGACTAAGAATTTCCTTTTGGTTGGCTGCCAGGTTGCCTGTTGATGGTTTTAGCTGTAAGCTCATACCACCCCTCATCCTGTGTTTGCCAAGCTTGTCCCAAAGGACTCTAATGGAATGAGTGACTTTTTTTCAAATGAAAAACTCCATAATGGTAATAATACATTTTGTGTAAAGGCGCCTTTTTCGACACCCGAGGTCACAGCACAGATATATACATATGGCTTGCATTCATTTGTGAAAATACGCTTCAAGATATTAATAGTAGTATATTTAAATGTCATCTTCCACAATCCTGTCTGAGTTCAATTGTTTGTAGCTGAAAAGGAAGGAGCTCGCTTCAGAATGTCTTGTTTAAAACGTACTTGCCTGTAGACAGATGATTTAAGTGAGTCCAAAATTTTGCTTGAGTGCCGAAGTGTCCCAAACAATATGAAAGTGATTCACAAAGATAATAACATTTAGCTGATGCTGCACATTTTTGTGAAGCTCTTTGCTTGTTGTTTGTGTCCTCAGCCTGGATGACTGCAGAGAACAAGGGCGTTCATGCATGTTTGTGTGGGATGCAGCTTCTCCGCTCTGAGCCATGGTACTCTTCAGTGCTTTGTATTTTTGGAAACACCACTTCAGAGGTCCGTTATCATCCCGCACCTGCGAGGGGTGATTATATTTAATAAATGTTCTGAACACTGAAAAGAATATAGGCATGTATTAGATGAAAAAACAGAATTTAGTAGTGAGAATAGAGTACAGTATGACAGAGTCTTAGACGGTTGTTCTCAGGCTGGTGTGGTTGTGACCTTACATCTGGCAAACCGTTGCTCACGACCCCGCCCACGCCCCTATTGCTACTCATGCAGGGATTATGGCCCAGTTTTTCCGAGCAGATTATGTTCAGATCTGACACACATCCTGGGCGAGTAAAAAGGAGTAGAGCTGCCCATGTCTGCACACAATGCACATGGATATGGCTCCCTGTATAAATTTTATTAGAGCTATACAAACTATACAAGTTGTAACACGGAAAAAAGGAAATGAAGTGCTGCATGCTCGGCATCCAAAAAAACAAAACTATGCTATTTAAATATTGCATGTTTCTTATTGTAGTTGAATATGTGGTCACGCCTTTGTTATTGTCTCTCTCATGTGTGTGAGAGAGAGAGATGGGAAAGACAGACTCTGCACAACAGGCTTTGCTAGTGTGATCTGTGGCGCTAATGCATCAAACGGCGTCTGTCATATGCCCGTGCACGCGATGCTGACATCTGGAGGGAGTGTTTGATTTGGCTGGAGGGTTTGACTGTATCTGCCTGGTGCCACACGAGTCTACCTCACAGTCTGCTCCTCATACTGCTGCAGCCTTAAATTAGCGAAAACACTGACAATTAGACCTGATGATTGCCCTTCACCAGTCGCATGCTGCAGATGGGCTGTAATTTTTCTCTTCTTTGGATTGATTGCAAAGACAGCTAAACAAGCTAAATATGTTGGTTGTTTATCTGCCTCTTTGGCCTTGTTGGATTATTTACCTCTCCTCATTCCTATAATTTCCTGCTAAAACCTGCAGTATTTTAAGATGCACATTTGCAATATTGACACCCATTTCTGCTGTGGAGCTCGTCCTGGTTTTAGAACAAAACGGCATTAAATATTTACTGGGCCTTCAGGTTACTCTGCTCTCATTCATATTAAAACCCTAACCATGTTCAAAAATAACCATGCAATGTGCAGGCTTTTCAGCACTTTTCCCCGCTTTTTGCTCATCAGTTTTTGCCTTTTGTCATTACCAGTTTTATTGAGGTGAGGGGCACAAGCAAAATTGGTGGATTTGCTGTTTTTTTTTTTCCTCTCTGATTAAACAGTTCAGCCGTGGGGTTTATATCTGGTTTGTAGGATTTATATTTATATCCCTGAGTGCATGTGTTTTCAGTCAGGCATCTCTAGGACCTGCCTGGAGTTCATAAGTTCAATCTGTTTTTCTTTTCTCGAGTTCAAATGAAATTCCTGTAAGCCTAGGTGCCTAGAGCTTTTAAAGAAAGACACACATGGCAGAGGTGAAGAGCTTTAGTTCTTGAGTCTGTTTAAAGTTATTGATTTATATTTAATATTGGCTTTGACCAAATTTTTCTTTTAGTCCGTAATACAGTGTTGTTGTTGAAAATAAGGAATTCTTAAGTTAAGAAAATAAAATAAAACAATGAAGCAACAGAAAAACATATGTGATACAATTTAACTGGTCTGCAAGGTTGTATTTTAAGATTAAAAGTGAACGCAAAATATTATCTTATCAAGCGAAGTGCAAATATGGGAGAGAAGCATGTTTGTGGGAGCCGTTGTATCTTTTACAGTCCTACACGCAGACAAGCACACAAGTGAAGCAAGGTTGAGCCAGATGGTTGAACATTTTCTGCAACTTCACTGCCAGGTTATGCAACTGAAAAGTCGGTCAATCCAATCTTACCGCTGCTGCTGTTGCCTCCAGGGTTTTCATCTTTCCCTGCTCTGTGCCGTTTCCAGAATAATATTAAATCATTTCTGGTTAAAAAGAGTCCAGTTTGGGACTTTTGCGTAAAAGCTTCATCATCAGTCATGCACAGATGAAGAGAGGCTTCTGTGTTTTTATTTACCTTCTCGCTATTTTAGATATGAAGCCAGTTTCCAGACAGAAACTCAGTCACATTAACTCTCTGAGTCAGAGCATGAAAACAGACAGATATATATCTATTTTTTTTCTTACCCCACATTAACAGACCAGATGGCTGGCCAAGAAATTATGGAATGCAGCTCAGTGTATGGCTGAACTAATTAATGCTAATTTGTCTCCACTCACCACATTAGTGACACTACGCACTACAAACATAAATGCTTGAAGCCATCATAGCTTCACATTGATTTTCTTTTAGAAGTCTTACTTTTTATTCACATTTTTTGGCAGCTTTCCTGTGTTTCTTGTGTGACTATCGATTGCAAACCATTTTAATCAGTGTGTAGCTACTTTTATGTCAATGAGAGCATTTGGGTTCGTGCCATAATCTAAATGTTATCAAATGCAAATAATAATTATGATTTTCTTATCAGCGAGCAACTGGCCATAAAACTTCCCAAGTCAAAGTAGGTGAGTTTGTGTCTGCTGTAACAGAAAAGTCTTTTTTCCTTCCTCTGCTGCTGGACCTAATGTGGGTCAGGGAAATCCTCTGTCGTATCTGCCACCAGCCACGAGCTTACCATCCTGTCTGGTCCAATCATAGCTGGCCTGCAGGGGATTATTTTGCTATGTTTTTGCAGTTAACAAAGACTTTTTCTATTTGCTCTACTCTGACTCACAGGAATGCATGGCAGTGCAAACGTAGTGTTCACACAGGCCTGCGGGTCTGTTGTAGCTGCTGATCAACACGGTTTGGTTTGTGGCAAGTGTCGACAGCACCGCTGTGAGAAAATGGTTTGTTGCCTCACCTAGAATAGTGCTGCAACATTGTCACCTCAGCACGGTGTCATTATTTAGAAATGTATAAGATCATCCTGTGGCATTGATGCACAGCTGTGCTGGCGTAGTTTTCACTTGTGCTCTGTGTAAAGGCCTTTGTACATGCGGCGCATAAATAAATGTAATGAAATTGAAGAGGGGTGTTGATATTTAACTAAAGGAGCCACATCCACAGAAGTGAAGAGAGCCTGACTGGATCACACTATGGACACCAGGAACTGGAAGGAATTTTGAACATTCTAAAAATAAGATGCTGTAGTCTTTCACTAGGTTGCTAAGCAACAGCCCCCATAGCACAGTTGTGGTATTGATATCATGGCTGCTGTGGATTTCTGCAGTAACCAACCATGTATGAAGTTCTACTGCCAAGCCAAAAATTGATGAAGTATGTTTAAGCGAAGATAAGCGATGACTATGGTTACTGACCGCAGGTACCATGAAGCTGAGAGCTTATCTTAGACTCACGTGACATCTGTATATGTCTCATAAGTCTGTAAGAGACTTTGAGAGAAATAGGCCTTTTATATACATTGAAAAGTCTTCGATCTTTGAGATTAGTTCCTGAAAAATGGGAACAAAAACACAAGTATTGCATTAATATTTTTGTTCAGTGTAGTTGTTTAAGAACAGGAAGTGGTTGAGGGGATCAGACTACCATGGATTCATTGTCTACATATCCTAGACTGTTCCATATATGGGATGGGGGGTCGCTCCAAGATTAAAGTCATTTTAAAGGGATGTGGTTAAGCTGGAGCTTCACAGACACTGGCCTGACATACACATAGTGATATTGGCCTTTACTGGGCCCTGTTCCCGGAGGGGCTCTCAGGGTGGGTGTGTGTTGAGGGGGTGGGAGTTTTAAAAGCTCTACATGGGCCCATCTAGGGCATGAGGATCACAGCATTAAATCAACTGAAGGTTTTAGGTTAGTGTGGGAGAGCATGTTGATACATAATTTTGTGTTTAGGCATATGTGTGTATTTCCAATGAGCACCACACTACCATTACGCCTTTGTAAATTCTGAATGTGTGGGCACTGCAGAAAAAAAGAAAAAAACTGCTTCCCCTCTGCAGAAAGAAAACCAAATTTAGGCTGGTTAAAAGTGGCATTTGGGACTAGTCATCATGGGTCAAGAATAGCTAAAAGGCATTTGTCACTGACATTTCATAGACTAAACAATTATCACAGTATAACAAGCAACCACCCCATCAGTGGGATTGTCCTCAGTTTGCCCATTAACAGAGTGGTTTTAAACGATCTGCATTGTCATCAGCGAATGCCGTTAAATTCGCCGTGTGATGCGACACTCAGCAGCTGATTAATCTTGACTGGCATTCGGACTTTGCTTTGGCTTTATGTCAGACAGGCGTTGGGTCAGTGAGTCACGGCACTGCAAAGGGCAGGGTTGAGCTCTGGAATGTGTGACAGGGTGTGTGTGTGTGTGGAGGGGGTCATCAACAAGAGGAAATTGAGGAAGAAAGAACGCGCTGCTCCGTGTTCCATGTCTGGATCCTCTCAGCACCTTCAGCAGGTCTCCTCCCTGCCAGCTTATCTAATTACTTACAGCAGCAGGAAGCCCCTTAAGCTTTTTGGAAAACTTGAAGTGTTTCAGTTTATATCTAGTAGCATTTAAAATGCAAAACTAAGGCATTCACTCCATATTTTCCAAATATCACTTAATACTTTCTTATAGAGTCCAAATCAATGATCAATGGATGGATTCAAAGAATTAAAAAAATCTGTGCACGTCTCCAATGGTTCTTTGACAGAACATCACTGTTTGTGCTGAGATGTGCTGTCTTTTAAAATTTTGTTTTGTTTGCATATGTAATCAAGTTACAAGTTTGACTAAATTGATTGTGCACCATTAATTTGAAGCAATAATCGGGCTTGTTGCAGACGTTTAGGTTCTAAGTGCTCTTCTACCAGTGGTTACTTCCTGTGTCTCTGACAAGGAAGAATGCAGTTAGTGTTTAGTGGGGTGTGTTCACATTCCTGCACTTCAAGCACTGACACAATCTAACAGACACACACAAGCACGCTCACAAATAAATAAATAAATAAAGCATATTAAGTAATTGGTCAGCCTGTAGTGGTACTTTATAAGTTCTTATTTTTAACTTTTGAGTACTGTGGTGTTCTATCTCCACGTGTGTGCATTGTTTCCTTCAGCAGGAGGTGCATCTTGCTGTGCTCTGACGTCACCATCGTTCCAGTGACAGTTAAAATGTGTTGCCTTATAAGGCAAAAGTGTGTGAGGCGGGTAGCAAAGGAGGAGGTGCAGGAAAAGCCTGTTACCTTGACAGTGCCGTTTGCTGCGGGGCAACTGAGCCATCCTGAAACTCTCGTTTGGTCACATTTTTATGAGCACGCACGCGTGCATGTACCCACACGCCCCACAGTACTTGGTTTACTTTTTCCAGTACCATTTTGTCTGCTGGTGTGTGACATAATTTTGTTAGGCTTTGGTCTCCTTGTCCATCTCTGTCAGGGTGTGTCCATGCATATCGGTTGTGATTCATAATTTTACCGTGGGAGCAGCGTCACATGCAACAAAAAAATGCTGTTCTGAGGAATGCAATGAATGAAAATTGAAAACTTCTCATACTTCGCATGCCATAAGCATACCACACAGATACCACTGATTTAAATAGGTACTTGCTGATCTGCATTATTTGTTCACTCTGTTGAACAAACTATAATGTAGGTGTGCTCTTTTAAACGCTTGGGTTGTATTTTTGGAGAAGGAGGTTTCACTGCCTGCTAAATATTTTTGATGACTATTGAACGAGAAGTTCACACTGATAAATACTTCTCTTTTCTGACCAATGACTTCCTCGAACAGGCCTGAACTAGTTTCAGAAGGTTTGTTACAAATAGACCGCGTGTACTTTGCGGCATGAATTAAACATTGTTGTTAATTATCTTAATATAAATATCCTTTATGTTGTTAGTTACACTTGAACTGCATCCAAATGACTGATCTATTAACATGCATCATTTAAACTTACTTAGTAATTACAAAGCTGTGGAGCATGAAGTACAGATGTAAAATTCTGGCTTGGGTATAAATATCGAATAATAAATATCATGTATAATAACACGCTAACTGCCATATTTTGTTCGTTTAGAAGTGAAATATTCTTTAAATTCTGCAGGGCCCACTGAATTTAATACACACCTAAATAAATGTTAATACCGAATCACTGAATTTTACTGCTAATTTCTAAATATATGTACAAAAGTGAATCTCTAGACGAAAAGTATTAAGTGGTTGTGTAAAAATCTGTTTTGCTCTGTGGCAGCAGGCGCTGGTTCTCCAGCACTCTTAAAACGGGACAAGGTTGAGGAAAGTTATTTGTTGAGCTGACTTGTGACACACATTAGAAAGTCAAATGCGGCTTTGTGTTTGCCCTCTGAAACATTTCCACTGGAACATGATGGGAAACTCACTTCTGTTTGGTAAGAAACACTGTAGCTCAAAATGGGTAAAGTGCATGAATGCTCACATTTAATTGCTCGTGATTGTGTTTCAGTTGTCCTTAAAACTGTCATGCTGGTAGTACTTTGCTGGCACTGGTTCCTCTGGCATAAAGTTAACACATTCAAACAAATCTAGTCTCGGTGGAATGATTCTGTTTCCTCCTGGCTGATTTGATCAACAACAGAACAGCAGAATTGTTTCATGCTCTGGAAAGATTCAGCCAGAAGTTTTCATAAAAGGCAAACAGCTGACGTTTCACCCTGCCAACTGCTATCAGGCCTGCCAAACTCCTGACTGGAGCTGTTAAAACACAGACACACAGAATTGGGTGTGCAATAATAATGACCTCAGCTTTTCAGTGATTACAGAGCGCTGGTCTTGAAATGAGGGTCAGGACCAGGAAAGAAGGGGAACACTGACTTGGCGGCTGGTGGTCCTTTCTTCCCTGACCAAAGAGGACCCAGAGTTGGGTCGTCAAAAGGCAAAAGATCACAGTATCATTATCAGACCAGTCATTCGTGTTAAACATTTACTTTCTGGAGCCGTGCCCTATTTCTAATTATTGCCATTTTCCTTATTAGTGTTTGATAATTTTGTTTAATTGCAGTCAAGATGAGGTTTGTCTGCTGACATTGAGATGAGACACTTATCTGGGCTGTATTTGCTGTGTAATGTAACTTAATTTACAGTCAGCACTCAAGTCATTGATATCTACTTGTGGTTGGATCAGGACCAGTTGGTTGTCAGTAGCAAAAAAGAGTAGGCTCCAAGTGAGTGCATGTCAGTGCTTGTTAAGAAAGGTAAAATATTTCCATCTATGTCATTGCAAAATGACATCATGGTTGTGTCATCCACTTGCTGCTGGCTCAAGTGGAAAAATATTTTGACTGAATGCTGCCTGTCCAACTCAATGACACACTACCATGGCACCTTGAGGTGGGTTATTTTACCTGCACTGTCCACCAATCATATCAGAGCTTAGGTATCACACTGGGAACCGTCTAAGAGCAAACAGTTTGTAATTGGATCATTTTTATTAATATATTAATTTCCACTTAACACCAAAGTCAGGCGCAAATGGCATTCTGTTAAAAAATAGTTTCTTGGAAGAAGACCTGGAATTGGCTCCTTAAAATATACCTTATCAAACAATTCAATGCAAAATACTTTCTGTTTGTCCAGGCAGACTTGATAATGGTCATCCCTTCTTCCATAGATAAGGAATTTGAATGATCATAGTACCAAAGGTCAGTGTCTTCTTCCTGTACAGTTTGGCTCACTTCAATACATCAGTTTAATATAACAAAATTTAATAACGTGTCAGATTTTACAAGCTTGCGCAAAGGTTAATATTTGATGTCTTGTTAGAGTTGGATTCATTCAGTGCATTCCTGGAGAATTAACATGGACATCCTCCCCCAGTGGTTTCCTGTGCTGTGCCTCTTGACGGAGGAAGTGCTCCACTCGGCTACTCAGCCGCTGTAAGAAAGAGAGATTCACACGAGCAGGACGCACTGACCCTGTCTGCTTCTTCTGCTTCATTTCCTGTCAAGTTACTAAAATGTAAACTATGGTTATTTTAAGTGTTTCGAATTAAGGATCTTCAATTTGAGTACATTGGGGACCA
>BJFM01000705.1:177510-223102 GCA_016586285.1 Arothron firmamentum | reverse complement strand
TTTTTCTATCCACAAGAGGCTGTGATGATGGACTAAAAAGGAGTTGGTGGAAGGAAAAACATAGCTGGCATTCCTGACATGTCATGTTCAGCAATGCTGACACGCGTTTGTCCACTGACTGTTCTGGGTGCTTTGGTTCCATCTCGCCTTCCCCGTCCCCCTCTCTGCTGCATGGACACATGGACACAATGAGTAAATTCAAAGAAAAGTCTTTGTAGTTTATTTTCAAATTCATAATGAAGTTTCACAAATTGAAAAGATGTTTTCAGCAGAATAAGTCTGCTCAAGCATTCCAGTGTCTTAGGTTATTAAGTTAATGTCCTGTCTTTGCTGGATCTTGCCTACATCAACCCCCTCCCTCTTATTGAAAAAAAGACCCTGTTCTGGATCAAAGATTCCAAACACTTGTCGGAAGTCAATTCCCTTCATGTAATCCCCGGAAGAGCTCAGCGTCTCGTTTACCCTCATTAACTTCTTACAGATTAAGACCTTTTTTAAACTTTTGTTGTAACCACAGATGCTGTATTTTTAGTGCTCCTGGTGGGTATTTTAACTTCTGTAATGTGACTGTTTTAGAACATTAATCCTTTATTTTTACGGGTTGAGGTGTCAGTAGAAATATGTGGTATGGTATAAATTGACGGTTTTTATCAGATTGCTTGATTTATTCCAATGTTCTTTAAAGATGTAAATATAATACTAAAGAGATAGAAATGTAGAGAGTGTCATGACTATTCATAGCTGCAGTATAAAAAAATATATACTCTACTCTTTGTAAAGTGTTTTTGCTAATCCAAAAATAGACTGGAAAGAAACACACACACGCACACATACACACACACACACACACACACACACACACACACCCCACACACACACACACACCCCCCACACACACAGCGTCAGCAGCAGTGCAATCTGACCCCTCATCCGACTCTTTGACCAACAAAGACAGGAAGAGACATAAATAAATGAACATATAACCACATTGCTTGACACTCTACCCAGATCCTCCCCTGCTCGTCCCCTACTCCCCTCCCTAATTTGGATCTTTTGACTACCTTTCCAAGTATTCTCTTTTAAAATGGTAACAAATCATGAATCCCCCCCCCCCCCAGGGGACGGCTGCTTTGTTTGGTCTGGGCTCTGCATGATTGTCCTCTGTGGTAGGTTAATGGTCGTTTCTCAGGGTAAATGCCCAATCAGTTTTCTTTGATGTGACAGAATAAGAAGATTCACGCTTTAAAGACACTTTTAGAAAACCTGATCTTGTGTGTCTTCTCTCATGTGCTGTTTACTTCCTAAAGTTCCACCTTTACCCATCTGTGATCACTTAGACACCCACCTCCGGGTCAGGGTACATTTGCTTTCAGATGTCAGGGGCTCATTTAGACAAAAAAACCCAAAACCATGGAGACTGTTCTAATCTGTTGAACAACACTCATTTTAGTTCCGTTGTGTCGTCAGGAAAAAATGAAGTCGACACTTGTTAACAGATTTATTTTTCTGTCTGATGCTCATCTCTTTTTTCCATCATTACTCCTGTTCCTACTCCTCCTTGTGACCTCCCTCCTTGGCTTGCTCCTTGTCCTCTGCCCTCCTGCTTTTGGTCTTTCCTTTTTCTTTTGCGACGCTCAGTTGTTAGGACGGCATGTTGTTGTATTTGTATCGGCTGTTTCCACACATGAGTAGCATCCTCAGTACGTATGACACATATGATATACATTAAGATTACTCTTTTAATAACACTCTAATAATCTGTTTCAAAGGTGACTTTCATGATGGCGTGTCTGAAAGACAACGGACCTGTCAAGAAGTACACAGCAATTTCATGTTTGTTAGCTGCCAGGGGGAGGTGTGTTTTTGTGTGTGTACATGAGTGGGGAAGATTGTCCTCGTGTTATAGCTCTGCTTTCTTCATGTCACTACATTAAGAAGTCTGGCTTTCTCATGGTCTGTGTATGTTAATGATACTTGATAAGGTAATAAGAACAGGAAAAAAAAACCATTTCTGCGTGGTTGTACTCACAGCTCCTGTTTTTCTCACTGTCTTTTATTATCTGTGTTAGTAATTAATATGTCTCTCTTGGCTAGTTTTTTTAGAGATGGCTAATTTTGCCAGCTGTTTACTGATGTTGTCTGTGTCATTGTGTAAAACTTTCCTTTCCCAAGGCCAGTGAAAAACATCGCAGCAGCTGTTCAGTCTTGTGGGCTAAGGCTAGTCTCTCCTTTGTGGTTCTGTAGTTGTCAGATACAAACATGTCTGGATCGTAAACCCCTTCTGATTCCATCACATTTCCTGAGAAATGGGCTTGTATCTCTCAGGGAGTTTGGTGCAACAGCTGTATGATCACAGGGTTCCTTCCCAGTGACACAGCTGACGTACACATGGAGTATGTATATTTTACTTGTGCCTTGAGATTTTATGTTTTGAAATTTTTTAAATTCTACAAAACTTATCATATAATAGAGAAAATGTATATTCTGTTTGTGTCTGTTAGAGCTTGTGTGGAGAGGTTTCAGGTGTGTTATAAGCTTTAAAAGTGTGTAAATGAGCTCAGAGTGGAACTCTACTCCATGCCACATTAACCCGGTTTAATTGGTTTGCCTGCAAGAATAGGAGACCTTGTGTTACACCAGACCAGGCTGGTTGCTGACCTTTGTTCACAGGGCCAGACCAGCATGGTTTTGGCCCACGTTAGTCTGGTACACCCAGTCCGAATTGGCTCTGTCCAAGTTATTTGAGGTTGAGCCTTCTCCCAGTAGATCTCTGTATAACTCTTAACTGCTGCTGAGCTGCTTTTTATTGCAATATCCTTTCCCATACTACACATTCAGCAGAGCATAGAATTATGTAACAGTTTTAGGATTTTATAAAGATTTTATATAGCATGATATGTGTTGCCCAAGGGATTTATAATGCTTCAGCTATTTCCCCTTTTGCATTTTTCTAAATGCATTTCCTCATTTCAAACTGTTGGGATGAGCTTGCCTGAGTCAAAGGTTGGTATATAAAGTGCTCCGACCAGTACTCGGCAAGAAAAAAGGGTGTGTTTTGTAGCAAACACATGCACATACATGCAGCCAGTGCTGTTGTAACAGGGCAGTTGAGTGATGTAGTGGTGTTAAAATCCCAGTTTTTCCAGGTGTAGCAGGACACTCCTCTATGTGCTATATGTGACGTATGCTTAAACACAAATGATAAACATGCCTTATGGCAATGTGGCAGAAGCTGATTTGTACCTATATACGGTACAGTTTTCACGTTTAACATGCATTGTGAAAACTACGTATTTGTACAAGCAGAGCGTGTATTTGTTATGGTTGAATGCGTCTTGTACATTTGAACTCTACATACCTGTGCAAGGAGTGGTAGAATTGTGTGACAATAAACTGACTGGACAAATATATGTGCCTGATTATTTTTGTGATTATATGAAGGTGCAGTAGTCACACTCATTCCTCACCACAGTGCTGAGCAGATGTGCTGCCATGACACATTTAATGTGAATTCACTGCTTGTTAAAGCACCTATATTACACAACACATCACGTATGCCTGTTATAGATAAGAGCAAAAGAGACTGGACTCTTTTTTCTGTTACTGAGTAAGAGTAACAATGATAGTATCCACAGTAATCATAATAAATCCTGAAAGTGTACCTGGCAAGCTTTAACTTCTGAAACTGTGCCTGTATTTATTTTGGTAGAATCCATTTGGGAAAAAAATCCATTGGGAAAAAAAAAAAAAAAAATTGACAACGCCCCCTGACTGGAATTCACACTATCCAAGTACTATTAGTCAGATGTTTTTATGTGTGTATGAGTCTTCTTCAGTTTGAGTCTTTCTTGCGGCTTTTGTAGACTTCAAAGCTGCTGCTGAGTTTTTTTTTTCTTTAAAATGATAAATGAGCATTGACCTTTGACCCTGAAATCCCGGTTACAAAGCAGAGTTGAAAGGCTACTGGAACACCCCGATTCTGGTACAGGCCTGCGTTTGTTAGAAAACAGACCAAACGGCAGACCCCAATCGGACCCCATTAGGCTCGCCCTCTTTTCCACACCTGCAGTAAAGTGTTGACGAGGCAGTTGTATCTTTATTGGAAGGAGAAATACTGGACAGTTTAACCACTTCCAGACACAACGAAGGGCCTTGAGACACCAAGATAAGGCTGGACTATCCAAAGTCACTTTAAGATTGTAAAGAGATTCTACTGGTATGTTTTGCATGCTCAGAATGTGTTGCCCTGTGTCAGTCTTTGATAAACTGCCCCATTGACTTAACTCATGTGCTGAATCTGCCTACTGAGAGGTCATTCTAGATGTTGATCTTCATGATTTAGCTTCCATGATTTTTTAAAATTCTCTTTTCCTTTTAGTATTTTGACATAATGCGTGACAAAATCTATTAAATGTGCATAGGATTTATTACATTTGAAGGTTCCCTCGGTGTTCCATTCACATGTAAGTGCAGCAGTAATAGTGGGGAAGATACACCACATTTTTGAAACACACTAAAGCACAAGAGCCTGAATTTAATTCTGCATTAGGCTCAGCTTTTCTCACTTTTTACTTTAAAGTCTTAACTTATTATCTATCTTCTGTTCAAGTCGCAAATCCTCTGATCTGATCTGACCTGTTCTGTGTAGCAAACAGAGTGACCACAAGGACAGATTTAACAGGCTGCACCGGCTCATCCTATCTGCTCTGTCATCTGAAATTAGTGTCACTTCACTTCCTGTGAAGTAGATTGTATAAATGTTAAACACTTTTTTTTAATGTTGAAGCTGGTAATGTTTGTACACACATGAAATAAATGATGTGATATCAGGTCCAAAGTACTCTTGGTGCCACATCTGGTGGGAACCTGAACCTGAACCCGTCTGTATCACTTTACAGATCTAGATCCGCTTGTTTTTACAACTAAAATTGTTCTCTGATGGCCTGTCTGATTAGCATTGGTCCAGAATGGCAGAATATTCTGCCACAGACCTGAAAGTAATAGACACAGGTGTCTCAGACAAAGTTGGATGAAATGATGTCTTTCTGTAGGTCTCGGTCTGTTCATTGTTGTCTCCTTCACCACCCCCAGTACCACCCTGCCCCCCTGCCCCCTTGCTGCTAATCCTGCACTCCAGTTAATGTCATGTTCTTTAACTTTCTCCTGTTAATCGAAACACTGAGGTGTAAAAAAAAAAAGGATGAAAATGACTAATGGGGAGAAACCTTGTTGACATTTGCTCTTTTTATCTGAACCTTGAGTCAGTGATGAGTGTAGTTTGATTGATGACCAGCTCCGTGCTAAACTAAGCTGGAACTTCCTGTCATTTTAGTGCCCTTTCCTTTCACATCGTCATTAACAGCGTATGTGGTTGGCTGGCATTGTCAACTCTGTAAGCGTGGTTGTTTATGTGAAATCTATTCCTGCCTCCCCCTGTTGTGTACTTGTTAATTTCAGAGTGGGAGCTCCATATGATTGTGTATGTGTAAGTTGGAGGTTAGCATTAGGCGTTCTGGGGGAGGGTCGCAGAGTGAGGGGGCTGAAGGGCGCTATTATCCAAGGGGCTCAATGGGAGCTTTGTGTCATGGGCACACTGGGGGAGAGGGGCAGGGCAGTGAGTAGCACCCTGTCATAATGTTTTTAAAAACTCAGCACAGAAACGAGACAGATTACGTTATTGTTCACATCATTCAGCATCAGAGTTAATATATCATTTTAAAATGCCCAATCTCTGACACTCGGGAGGAGTTTGTAGCTGATTTAAGTGATTGTTTTAATTCTGGCTCTCACAGATTGACTGGCTGATTATAAGCTCATCTGTAGAATATAAAATTTTGTAAATGACTTTTCTGCTAACATCATATTTTAAAGTTTGAAACAAATGTTGTCTGGGTTGCTGAGGCCATGCTGTTCTCACTTGGGTATAGACATTGTATTATAACATCTGTCTCCACCCCTTTTCTTGTGCTATTTCCTGTCTTATCAAACTCGCCCCCTACCTTCCTTCCTGTCCATTGAATTTAGCTGTCTTTCATTCAAAGGGACTTTTATTGTGATAAAAGCTACAAAAACATGGCTCAGACTCCAAGTATTCACCGTTTTTGTGATGTTTCTGTGCTTTCGTGCAGACGTTCACTGCATGGTGTAACTCCCACCTGAGGAAGGCCGGAACACAGATTGAAAACATCGAGGAGGACTTCAGGGATGGGCTGAAACTCATGCTCCTGCTGGAGGTCATCTCAGGTAAATCCTCTCTAGCCTTGGCAGAGGGAAATATACACAAGTTAACAACATGGGTGTGGTTACTCGCTGTTTCCAACCGTGGTCTAAACACTAAAAAAACAACAACAAAAAAACAAGTAAATATCAATATATACATACATATATGTTTTAGTCATTGTTTTATGGCATGTTTTACTTAAGATTTCTAAATTTAATCACAGGTCGCAGCATGAAGGTTACCTTTGTTCCTCATTGTTAGGTTCTGCTGAACCTGTGGAAACATGCATGACTTTTGTCGCCTCGGAGACTTGTTCCTATGAATATGCTTGTGCACGTTGACATCTGCAGGTGAACGGCTACCTAAACCTGAGCGAGGCAAAATGAGGGTCCACAAGATCAACAATGTCAACAAAGCCTTAGACTTCATTACCAGCAAGGGGGTCAAACTGGTCTCCATTGGAGCTGAAGGTAAGCATAGACACATTTATCACAGACTCCCAGATGAAGTATACCAGACCTGCATCTGAATAAGCCTTGTTCTATAGTCCTGCTGTGAACTTCAATCGTACAAATTCATATTTGTATCATCTCATACATCCTCATAACATAAAGGGGATGCCAAAGTAACGAGGCTTCGAGCCCAATTCCTCATTGTTTTTGCATCACACAGTAGATTGATTGACCATTAGAAATTTTTTTGGATTTTAATCAAAATGAAGAGGCTGACAGGGAGGGTGTCACCGTGACACATGAAGCAGTGAAAAATATGAACTGTTTCTGGAATCTTAACCTGCACTGCTGGGTGCCTGGGTATCCATTATCCCATTTGGACATCGTATACACATTGAAAAACAGATAAAAATGTTAATTTTTAAATTGTTGCAGAAATTGTGGATGGAAACATTAAGATGACCCTTGGAATGATCTGGACCATCATCCTGCGCTTTGCCATCCAGGACATCTCTGTAGAAGGTACACTTATGAGTATTGAAATCTGCAGTGCTCAGCAACAGCTGAGCGCCTCACTGAGCATCCTGCAGCAGTGCTGGTTTTCCACATTAACTCTGAGTGGAATGTGTCAGAATGTTTAGTGTTTTACATACATGTCCATGTGTGAGTCGAGGGTGCTTTAGGTGAAAACGAAATCGACCCACACACATTCACAGGGGATTGGGCCAAGATAGAAAAAAAATCTATTTTAAATGACAGTGGCACTATGTTTATATCATTAACTTAGTGTTTAATATGAGCTTTGCTTACTTTTTTTTTTTTAAGTAGTAGAATTTATTAAATTAAACCGGCTTGTGTTATAACCTAGCAGATAGGGAGTTCTGCTAAAAGTAACCATGTCGTATAATTGTTGTTTTGTGTGTGTTTATTTCTATAGTATTGTAACATTCTAAGCAATCTGCTTCACTTTTCACATTTCACCTTTTCCTGGCTGCAGAGACTTCAGCAAAAGAAGGTCTTCTCCTATGGTGTCAGAGGAAGACCGCTCCCTACAAGAATGTCAACGTGCAGAACTTCCACATTAGGTAACCCCTGCAAACGTGTTTTAATATTCTGCAACTTGCGTGCTTTTAAGGGTTATCTGTCATGGTTTTTCCATTTTAGATCACACGTTTGACCACAAATTCATAAAATCATCTGTGACATATTGTTTTAAATTAAGACATGAGTAAAAAATTAATCACTGCATTTCATGTACAAACTTTTTTTTAGTCTCTTTAACCCTGATTAAAATTGTTTTTAGCTTTAGTGTGAATTCAAACACTCGTCTTACTATCCTACGGAGTTACTTTATGATTCCGTTAATATTTTCCTGCCTCCCTGTGCAGCCAAACGTTTGCTGTATCCTGATGGGGACGTGTCGCCCCCTGTTGGCGAAAGTCTAGCATGTTCGAACACATGTCTGACCCTCAGCTAATCTGTTCTCTGTCCAACAGCTGGAAGGATGGCCTTGCCTTCAACGCTCTGATCCATAGACACAGACCCGATCTCATCGATTATGACAGCCTCAGAAAGGTGTAGATAAAAACACCTTTGCCACGGCATTTAGGTAACTCGTCATAGCAGGTCTTCTGACAGTGTTGTTGCTGTTTAGGATGATCCTGTGACCAATCTAAACAACGCTTTTGAAGTGGCTGAGAAGCACCTTGATATCCCTAAAATGTTGGATGCAGAAGGTAAGATGTATTTGCAAATCGCCCCAACAATGACCTATAAAACACTATAATATATAGTTGTTGTTTTCTTTTTTAATAACCAGTTGCATATTTACATGGCAGGTTTCTAATTCAGTTTACGTTCCTGATTATGTCCCTGATCTCATATTTATATTCTAGAAGCAGCTATGAGTGAACCTTTTCTTTTTTTAAATTCATTTTGACAGTTATGATGACCAACACACAGTAATGCTTTGTATGTTTTGATGCCTGTGTTTTACCAGGACTCCCTCTGTGTGTGACTGTATTAATCATGAGCACACTTGTACAGTGTGTTTTTATTCAATCATTTTCCTTTATTCAGATTTAATCTTGATCTCACCTGCATTTCAGTCACAGTGTGGTTGTGCATGTTTCCACTGGTGTCCAGCTCCACCATCAGTGTTGTATGTAATGTCTGAAGCCTTAACGACCGTTGGATCCCTGATTTCCTCCTCTCATTTTAAGAATCCTGTTACTCTGTGTTGTTTTTATACTGTATTAATTGTCTGTCTGAATCCAGTAGCCTGTTATATATGAATGTCTGCCTGCTTGTTTGTAAACTGTGTTTTAATTTGACTTGTGCTGCATGTCCTGGCTTGCCAAAATGTAAATGTTTGTCTTCATAACCATGGTCTCCCCCCACCTCATAGACATTGTGAACACTGCTCGGCCTGATGAGAAAGCCATAATGACTTATGTGTCCAGTTTCTACCATGCCTTCTCTGGAGCTCAGAAGGTACCTCGTGAGCCATGATCTGACCTCTAACCTTTCAGCTACTAACAAGGTGCTGCGTCCTGTCCAGCATGGCCTCCTTCACTGTCTCAACAGCTGCAAAGGTCCCAGGCCTCCACAGAAATACAGGTTGTGTTGGGACACAAACACATTCAGATGCTAAGAGAAGCACTTTGTATCTTTTTGTCTTTAAAAAAGTGAGGCTACAGTTAATTTAAAGCTCACTCAGAGTCAGTTGGGCTTTTACTTAGCAGCTGATGAGTCTGTTTGCGTTCCAACATTGGCCTTGCAACTTCAGTGTCCTATTGCTTTCTTCAAAGGGACTCTTCTTGTCTTCTTATCCCACCCTGCACCATTATGTGGGATGGTGGTGTTAACAGGAGGAACCTGAAGCTGTGGAATTAAAGAGGGAGACTTGACCTCCTCACCACTCACCCTCATTCTCACATCCTTTTAAGGGAAAACAGCAATGCAGCTTGGGTAGCTTTGGCTTCATTCTTCATTTCTCTCTCTTTTGCTTTCTTTGTCCACTTCTCCTTGCCTGTTGGGTAGACATCGTGGGTACTCTGAGGCCGGATGAAAAGGCCATTATGACCTATGTATCCTGCTTCTATCATGCCTTCTCTGGAGCCCAGAAGGTGAGCCGCTCACGCTGCTGGATAACACTAACACTAAATGCAGAAACAACTACAACAGGGTTTCCATCAAGTCATTTTTTAGATAACAAATAGATCCTCTGTCTATTTAAATATTTTAATCAGATTAAAGTATCCATGTCCTGATGGAAGCTCTGGATAAAACAGCCACATTTGCTTTCTGGTATTTCTGTCTCAGTGCCTTTTTACTTTGACTGTGTTTCCCTTTGATATACTTTTTAATCGGAGTTTTATTCCCAAATTCACATCAGTGTCAGGATTGCCTGTTCACTGCAATATGATTCTACTGATGTGCTTCTGGGAATTCAGATGTGTATATCACCATGGGAAACATTGGTTGATGTCTCTTCAGTTTCTCTTCAGCTAATAATACACTATTTTCAAATACTTTATTTTATGTATTTAAAAAAAAGGTACTTTTTATGTTTTTCAATTTAAGCCTAAAATATAAAAAATTATGTACAGAAGATGTCTGACTGAAGGAATGAAATGCATTTCTCTTGTATAGAACGTGTTTGACCCAGTTTGTCATAGTTTCTGTGCTGTGTTTGTTATTTCAGTGGTACAGTAATGTAATGTCCTAGGCAGACCTACTGATGTGGACTACAGAACTACAATGAAACTGTAACTGGATGTATGGTTAAATCCTCCTGAGTTGCGACAGGAAACGCATGGAGCTTCAAAAACACATTGGCACATTGAACTAACCATCAAAAGCTCGTGCATGTTTTTATTGTCCCAAAACAATACATTTTCATTAATCGGTTTTTTGCACTTGATTTTTATTCGTGTGTCGTATAGAAAATTAGATTTGGTTCTATTCACTGCCTGTGTGTGGAGTGTGTTGGCACATGTTTAAAAAGCAAAAGTCTCATAGGTTGGTCTGCTAAAAAGACAAGTTGTTCTGTAAATATGCTGGTTTTAAGTTTAAAAAAACAAAAACAAAAACCGTGTACAGTAAATGCTCCAGACACTGTGAAGGCGACTCATCACTTTATATTTTTCATCAGGCCGAGACAGCTGCAAACCGAATCTGCAAAGTTCTGGCTGTCAACCAAGAAAATGAGCAAATGATGGAGGACTACGAGAAACTGGCCAGTGATGTGAGTTTAAACAACTCCTTAAATCCCAACTATCCATTATATTCACTTGTCAGACATCATCTGATGTTTAATTTCTACCTTCAGCTGCTGGAGTGGATCCGCCAGACCATCCCTTGGCTGCAGAATCGAACCCAAGAGAAGACTGTCAGCCATATGCAGGCAAAACAGGAGGACTTCAGAGATTACCGCTGCGTCCACAAACCACCAAAGGTTTGCTTTGGCAATGCTTTCTCCTTTCAAACATTTAGAGGGGTTATTTTATTCACAGTTTCCTTCCAGCAAGTTTTAGATCGACTGTATGTTATCATGGTATAAAGAATGCATTTATATTTACACACCTGTGTTTTTAATGAGTTCTGGTTCTGTTTGCAGGTTCAAGAGAAATGCCAGCTGGAGATCAGTTTTAACACTCTGCAAACCAAACTCAGACTCAGCAACAGACCTGCCTTCATGCCATCAGAGGGACGAATGGTGTCTGTAAGTATGCAGACAAACGCCAGGCTCCACTCTGGTATTGCTGTGGGGGAATTTGACACTTTTACCATTTCTTTCAAAACTCACAAAACGCTTTTCATTGTAGGAAATAAAATATTTATCAGTCTAAAAAAGGATTCATAGCACTAAATTGTGTTGTTTGGTTTCAGGATATCAATGGGGCATGGCATACCCTGGAAGGAGCAGAGAAGGGCTATGAGGAGTGGATCCTCAGTGAAATCAGACGTCTGGAAAGGCTGGAACATCTGGCAGAGAAGTTTCATCAAAAAGCTGCCATCCATGAAGCATGGACGGATGGTATGAACACACACAAAGTCGTTTTTCCCACATTCAAGCCTTAACCTCATTTACTCAAAGTGTTCAAACATGTAATGCACTACATTTATTTAATACATTTACTTTCCAGTCATCAGACTTTTTTAGTCCTAAGAGTGAATTATAGTGAGACTGCCATCATAAATCTGCTGAACGTTTATACTGTATGAATGTCTTTTCAGGTAAGGAGGCCATGCTGAATCAGAAAGAGCCCGATACGACCACCCTGTCAGATATCAAAGCCCTGCTGCGCAAACATGAGGCCTTTGAGAGCGACCTGGCAGCTCATCAGGACCGAGTGGAGCAGATCGCAGCCATTGCCCAGGAACTCAAGTAAAGAGAGATGCCTGAGATCTTAAATAATAACAAATGATTAGCAGTCTTTTTCTACTGAGCAGTTGATCTGAATGCGAGCTTTGTTCTGTTCTCCAGTGAATTGGACTACTATGACTCTGCCAGTGTCAATGCGCGCTGTCAGAAGATCTGTGAACAGTGGGATGTCCTGGGATCCCTCACTCAGAGCCGCAAAGAGTCCCTCATGGTCTGACCTATATGCTTAATACAAAACACAAGGAGTTTGTAGAATTTAGAATACGCATTGTTGATAATTAAAAACAAAATATCTAAAAGAATTAAAACTGGTGAATAAAATATACCTAGTTTATTTTAGCATAGGAAAAAAGTGCATTTGTACTTATTAATTATCATAAATAAATTGTTATCTTCAAATAATCACACTGTTTAATTTCTAACAGAACAAAGAAAAGCAGCTGGAGTCAATAGATGAGCTTTACTTGGAATATGCCAAGAGAGCAGCACCTTTCAACAACTGGATGGATGGAGCAATGGAAGACCTGCAGGACATGTTCATCGTCCACAACATCGAGGAGATCCAGGTCAGTCAGACTGGACAACACAAGAATGGGCTTGTTATGGGCACCGCACATACAACTAATTTAAAAAGGCCAAATATTTTAATATCAACCAATCAAAATGAATTTTAAAAAAAATTACTGCAGTTTTAATTTTAAAAAAGTATGAATGTTTCTTTCCCCCTCTCTCAGGGTCTAATCACAGCCCACGAGCAGTTTAAGGCCACACTGGGAGAAGCTGATAGAGAGCGGGACGCCATCCAGGACATCCAGGCTGGGGTTTCAAAGATTGCACACAGCAACAATATCAAGCTGTCTGGATCCAACCCCTACACCACCATCACAAGTGAGAACATCGACGAAAAATGGAAAAAGGTAGGCTGCCACCTGTTTCCTCAGCATTTAAATTCATAATATATTATTTAAGTATTTTGAGCAACATAATCTGTATTTATGTGTGTTTACAGGTGCTTGAACTGGTGCCACAGCGTGACGCTGCCTTACAGGATGAGCTTCACAAGCAGAATTCCAATGACAAATTGAGAGCCAGCTTTGCTTCCCAGGCAAACAAAGTCGGTGCTCACATTAAGGCAAAGATGGAGGTAAAGTGTTTGCCCATGCGGCGATTTTCAGGGATCGGTTTTCAGGCCATATATAGTTTATATATTTTTGCATTAGGAGATGAGCTGGAGTATTGATGAAATATACTGTATTATTTATACAGGTATAAAAGGTGTAAAACCTCAATGGCTGTCTGTGTTTTGTGTGTTGGCAGGAAATTGGCAGGATATCCATTGAAATGAACGGCACTCTGGAAGACCAGCTGAAAGAGCTGCGGGACTACCAGGAAAGCATCGTATCATACACCCCTGAAATCAACCAACTGGAGGGATACCACCAGCTGATCCAGGAGGCACTTGTCTTTGACAACAAATACACCCCATACACGATGGAGGTTTGTGCACAAATACATCTATTCAATTTGCTCTTGATTTTTTTTCTTTGCACAGCTTTATATACATTAAAGTATGGAGTGCAGCACTCAGCAGCTGCCTGTTTTATTTTTCCTTATGCCATACAACAGAGTACTGTTCTGCACATTCATATGCCATTGGAATGATCTTTTTCTCATTCCTCCTCTTTCCTTGTGTCCCTCTTTCCTCTCTGCAGCACCTCCGTGTGAGCTGGGAGCAGCTGCTGACCACCATTGCCAGAACCATCAACGAGGTCGAGAACCAGATCCTAACCCGTGACGCAAAGGGCATCAGCCAGGAGCAGCTCTACGAGTATCGCAGTTCCTTCAACCACTTTGACAAGGTCAGGGCCTTGAACTGTGCATTTTTTACATTTTTTTTTTCATAGTTACTTTGTCATAACTGCTCGAGTGGGTGGGAGGAGTTGTTGTCTTTGTACAATAGTACAGCGTGCACTTTAATAGTTTCACTTGCGTGTTTTTCTTTTGAATTAATATTTATCTGCTTATATGTTAATATGTAACAATGAATGGTTGTCTAGACTTTGCAAGTGGGTGAGAGGGGAGCCAGACGTGTGAGTATTTACCGTGTTGTTTGGCACAGGCGAGCACATGTTGGGAACGTTTGCTGAGATTGTGTCCAGGTGTTAGCAGCAAGTTTATCACTGTTTCCCAGCGCTGTGGTTAGCTGGTTTTAAATTTAGCTAATGATGCTATTGGTCATATTATTTTTTTTACTGTAGGTTTGTTGTCCATGTAGTCATCTCTGTTTCACACCGTTTTGTGTTTGTCAGTCGCTGTGTGTCACTGATTCATGCTGTTTTCACAGTGGTGTTTAAATATCTGGCTCCACTCCTCCAGTCATCTCTGCGCTCACTAATTTACTCCATAATGATGTAATCTCTTCACTGTCGAGAACAACATTTTTGTGACCTTGATCAAAGAAAGTCTTTCGGTATCGACTTAGGGGGTAAAACATATGAAGAATGAGTAACGGTAGTGCTTTTGCTGACTTTTCTGTTTTTTTATATTGTCTAAACATCCTGGAATGTCTGTGTGTCTGTCCCTCCATTCTCCACAACCCATTATTTTTGCATGCTGTTGATGTCCCGTCATCCGCCATCACCTGTGTTCGGGTTGGTCCATCCTCTTGTGGTGGGGCTCCATCATTGGGTCTTTGACTGATCTCAGGACCACAGTGGCGCTCTGATGGCCGAGGAGTTCAAGGCCTGTTTGATCAGTTTGGGCTACGATGTGGAGAATGACAAGCAGGTAGGAGCTCCTGCGACAGCAAGTAGAGAGAGATGGTTCTGTTTGGAGCTCAAAGCAGAAGAGCAGCACTAGAACAGGACTAACCCACTGATTTTTAAAGTACAGCCCTGGAATTTTCAAAACATATTTTCTAATAAATTTTAGTTATGCTCTCAGTTACTTTGCAGACATTACAACTTCCCGTAAGGTAGATCATTGCTCAGCACTGCTGCTCTGAAGCTCCAGACAGGCTCCGGCTCAGGCAGGGTGCAGTTCATCAGCATGGAGACCAGTGAGCTGCTGCTTCTTTGCTTGTCCTCTTGGGGTTTCTGTGGGTTTGTGCTGCTTCGCTCTCACCCACTGAGCGGACCACCCCTCGCCGGTCTGCCAGGTTTTACTTTGCTCCCTGATTTTGGCTGTTAATTGGGTTTTAACATTTTTTCTTCCCCCCAACACCCCAAACATTTTCACTCTTTTTTCCTCTCTGTTACTGTCCATCAATTCTTCCCTCTCCTGTCATATCCGCCTCTTCACTCTCCTCTCTATCACCTGTACTTCTCTGACACCACCTTTGTCATGTCAACTCAACGCCCCACCTGGCCTTTGCTGTGCTGTGGCGGTCCACAGAAGCGAACAGGACAGATGGTCTCAGATGATTTCCGGGCTCTGCTCATTTCCACAGGAAACAGCCTGGTATTGCTGCTGGCATGATGCTCTCTCAGGGTGTCTGCAGGTCCAAGAGTTGAACAGTTCCGTCCTCTCTGTAACATATCTGTCAACTTTCGACGAAGTAAATGACTTGGCACCTGCACACACCCTTCTGTTTGATCCCGTCTCTGCTTTTTTTAACAGCCTTGTAGCTTTTGTGCTTAACATGTATGTTCTAGTGATTGTATGAGAAAATGTCAGTTCCCATAAAGTCCATCCAAGTGGTTTGCATGTTTGGTACCTTCATCAGTATTTCCTGTTGATGTTCATTAGTGATCATACAGTATGTATATGCATGTTTTAAAGTGTGTAAAAAGAAAATATTGGGACTATGATCATAAGTTAGTGCAGAAAACCCCCAAAATCTGAAGCATGAAATAGATGAGCGATGTTTAGTTACGTTATAGTGGTCCCGATGTTTTACACACTTTATCATTCATGTCTGCACGTCTTCAATTCGGTGCGCCGTTTATTTCGGTTAACCTGGTGTTTTTCTTGGTTGCCAGGGTGATGCCGAATTTGCTCGCATCATGGGCATAGTAGACCCCAACGGCAGCGGTGCTGTGACGTTCCAGGCCTTCATTGATTTCATGTCCAGGGAAACGACCGATACAGACACGGCGGACCAGGTCATCGCCTCCTTCAAGATTCTGGCTGGTGATAAGGTGTGTTTCATAGAAAGTCATAATCAAGACGCTTTTGTGTTTAGCCCTTATTTTTGGATGAAACAGGAATTTTGACACTGTTAACTGTTGCATCTTCTTGGTTTTCCATCAGAACTTCATTACAGCTGAGGAGCTGAGGAGGGAGCTTCCTCCTGACCAGGCAGAGTACTGCATTGCTCGCATGGCTCCTTACAAAGGGCCTGACGCCAGCCCCGGGGCTCTCGACTACATGTCCTTCTCCACCGCCCTTTACGGAGAGAGCGACCTGTAGATGAGGCAAGAGGAAGAAGTCTAGAATGACAAAGGAGGGAGAAGATGAAGAGGGGAGGGGAGGGAGGTAGAGGATTGTTATTTGTGCAGAGGAAGCAGTTGGAAGAATTCAGGTGTGGTGCCCCTGCGTGTGCCGGTTAGAAATCATCAAAAAATGTTAAGACTGAGCTCCTTAATTGACTGTAGTTAAGTTTGACCTCTGTGAAATTTTTCAAAGCTTGTAAAACTCAGAGTTTCCAAGGTCAGTTTTATAGTACGGGCGTATCCAGGGGCAACTGAGAGGAAATGGGAGCAGGTGCTCTCTAGTCTGGGTCCTTAGCTTCACCCTCTTTGCCTTCATGGGGTCAAACGGGTGGGACACGGGTTAGGACTGGACTGGGGCTCAAATTAATCACACTTATGCTAATTTTTGTTTATTATTTTTCTTCTTGCCAGAAGGGGGTAGGGCTGCAGCGACGGGGTTTGATGCGGTAACTGGTGAAGTTTGTGTATTAGATCGTAGAGATATACTTTTAAGTATATTGACCAAACAGAGATAAAATGTCATATTTACCCATAATTGACCATGTTGCTGGATAAGGTGACCTGTCTAACCTCAACTCTTCCTCTTTGTGTCTTTGTTGATTTCTCATTTTGTTAATTTTCTTTCTAGAGCAGGTTGGTGGTGGGGTCATTGGGATTGATGGGATTAAGCGCTGTATATACTTATTTTTTTCAGTGCAGATAACAATGGTCCCAATTGTTGCGAATAATTGATCACAGGCTTTTTCACTGGGGCAACTATGAGTGAAAATTATTTAAAATGGAAATAAGAAAACCGTGAATTTAAGAGCGAATGATGGCGAGATATAGCAGTAAATGCAGTGGAGAGGTTTGAGCTTCCAATGAGTCCTTTTTTTTTCCTTCTAATTTTTTCCCTGCTTAAAAAAGTCCTCAATAAATCCATTGACAGGCAACACCATGATTATCCACAAATATTTGCATCTGTGAAACTCTTCTTCTGGGTTGGGTGTCAGGTGCTTATTTAAAACAGCTATACAGTACATTTATGATAGATAAGACTATAGTAAACAGAAGTAGGCCACTCAAACACAGCAGAAGTCATGTACAAATCAGATATATCATCAACGCTGTTGATCAGGCGAGTGAAAGTTCTTACATTTCTTGGATTATTTGAGGATGATGTGCGATGATTTCAGAGATTGTAGCCCTGTCCCTCCCTTTCTTCATCCCTTCTCAACTCTCCCAGCCCTTCTCTCTTCACTTCCTCTGAAGAAAGGGAAAAAAGTAACTTCAAGAAAAGAGGGAGGGGAAGATTGCAGCGTGGTCTTCATGTAGAGGAGCAAATACAGAATGAGGTGTTAAGGAAAAAACTATGCAAAAACTATTTCATGTTCAATATCTTGTGAAATGTGTGGGCATCAATCAGGATGAAAGTACGCCCCCTGTCTAAATTACACAAATATTAACAGATTTTACTGGCATTTGGGTGTGCAGCGGAGGGAAAACTGAGGGAGGGACAGATGGTGAGGACGAAAAATAAAGACCAAAAGCTTCTTTTTGACATAAATGAACTCTGGAGTCTTTTTTTTTTTTTCTTTTGTACTCTTTAATATCAAACCTTATCTGCTGTACTGGAAACTGCAACGCCTTCTGTCTCTAATGATAAGTGAGTTTCACAAAGCACACATAAAAGTTTCCTTACAAAATACCTCTTCTTGTCTTTGTGTTTTCTTTTTCTCGAGACTAAATATTCTAACTGTGATGATGTGTATTAATTTACAACGTATTACAACAAGCTGTTGCCTATGTTTTAAGGTGGGGCTGAATGAGTTAACCAGGAGTAGCTTAAGGATTCCAACGTGTTGATGTGACACGTCGACCTTAAAGAGCACCGGGGCGCACGTTGCAGGAAAAATGCTTGTGCTCACCTTAAGCTGCCGAGCGCTTGTCATCTTCATGTCCCCCTCAGGCCTGCAGAGCAGCGGTAGGTGCTGGTTTGCTCTTGATTATAACAATCATTGCCTTGTTTAACCTCTTTAGCTAATAGTTCTGGCAGGTGTTCAGGAGGTTGAAAGTTCAGCCTCTTCAGGACGCAAAGCAAGAAGCACAGAAAGCATCAGGCTTGATGACGTTCCAGAGTTTATGGAGACACAATTTAAAAGGAACTGTATCTGGACCTTTAAAGATGAAGCATTAGAGGTTCTGCAGCATCCTTTTCTTACAGCAGCACCACAGAAGCTGTGAATGCAGAAGCATCAGAGAAGAATGGCCTTGCAGTGGTTTTGTGCTGGAGTGCCTGTGGGGAGCGCCACAGAGCTGTGTGTGGCAGCAATGCCTGGCGCTATAACTCACCATGCACCTTCCAGAGGACACACTTGACCACACCCACCTGGCTCCGTTAACGTACTGCTCAGGTGCACGCTGAACTTTTGAAAATATTGCCTCTGATTAAAATGCTGATCAGCGTACAAACAGAAAAACCACACTTGAAACTTTTAATTCTCCCCTTCAGTGGGAGCACACTAACTATGGACGCTAATGTTTTGATTTCCATTTTATTTTAGATCTTCATCTCTCCAAATGCCAACTGGCAGGGTGGCTGCAATGGTAGCCCAGCTGCTAACTTTTCTGTGCCAGAATGCCATCCAGATGGTCACTTCAAACCCAGTACGGCGCCACAGTCGGACTGGATCCTGTTGTGTTCTTCGCCTGATGGCGATACTTGAGTCCTCCAGAAGATCCCTGAGCAGATACAGTTATACTACCTTTTATTGCAATGCACAATGCTAACCTTTTACACATCAACTTTAGTGTGTATTTGTCTCTTTTCGGCTGGTGGTGGTGGTGGTGGTGGGGATTCCTGCTGATTTCCATTCACATTAAGTAAAAAACATTACTGCTTTAGTTGAGTGCTGCTGCTTTTACAGGAGCGTTGGGACAGGCAGGCAGAGAAAATCAGGAATCTAAACAGCTATAAAAGGCGGTTATTGTTCATCAGATGGTTGTAAATATGACCGTATAACATAATGAACTTTATGGGTGAAGGATGCCCTTATGTGGAAAGTGTCTAATCCCTCTCCTCTGTGAATTATCTCCACAAATATCATCCCCAGATCCAGGAAAACTGTGCTTTGACTGAGCTGCAGCTCCTACATCTCATGTTTTTTCTTCTTCCGATATCACAGACCTACCAGCTCTGTCCTTTGTCCTCCCTCCATCCCTCCCCTGGATATTCCTCCTGTTCCTTCCAAGCCAGCTGTGGTGCTGCATTGGCTCTTCAGTCAGCTGGATGTGGACTCTAGTGAGGTGCTGAGCGATCACAAGGATTGACCTCCTTCATCTAGCAAGCCTTGGCATGCTAAAACGTTAGCTCTTTATGAGCTCAGGGTCTGTCTGCCTCTCCGGGGTAGTTTCAGGAGAAGGTTAGTGCCATCAAAAATGGAACACTATGACCAGTTTCAGTGTAGAAATGGTAGCAGCACCGACTGTTTGCTGTAGCTTCAGGTGCAGTTGTTTTGCATTGTGTGTGTGAAACAGATGCCTGAGTGCCTCCACTTTGCATCATTACCACAGCGACACATTTGTCCACATTTGCTCGGATGGGTTTGTTGATCCCAGGGGAGTCTGGCTCTTTGGCCTCCTGCCAGGCTGCATTTTCCATGATCTGACTGTTTATGTTCCTTTATGGAATCAAAACAAGCATGCTGGTGTGAAACAGCCTGTTTGTCCGTGAGAGACCGGTGACACAAGTTCACTAATTAAACAACTGCAGACGGCCACGACACTGAGTGACTCACTAACACACGGCTCTTTTCCTTTTTTAGACTGCTTTTTTTTTTTTTTTTTTTTTGCATGAATATGCATGGCATTTCTGTTGACATATTCAAAAACACATTCTGGCTCATGCACAGAATATACAGTGACAACGAAACAGGTACAACACTGTGTCCGTCTGTTCTTCATGAGAAAATATGATTTACCTGCAGTTTGTAGCAGTTCAATGAAAAAAATTTGGGATCCAGAGGTGCAGTCACAAAAATGGAGAGGGAGGATAGGATAGAGGAGATGAGCCAGAGGGAAAAAAAGCTGAATGCCCCTTCTCTCATTTCACATCAAAAAATTTTATTTTTAATTAAATTAGACACAATTTCACTGCCGATGATTGTGTTTTTGCCATGACGGAACACAATGTGCTGCAGTTATTGTTTGTCTGATTGTGGTGGTTTGATTGCTTGTTTAAGGGGGGGAAAAAGATATCTCCATTATTATTATTTTTTAATTAATCTACAGCAGAGGTGGTGTGCTGTTTTATTAGTCTGTGTGTGTTTAAATGAAGTCCAACAGGATGGCTGCTGGTTACCACAGCAACAGCTGTCTTATCTACCCCACAATAAACATACCACCATGATAAACAGAACACAATATCGATTCTCATAAGATTTCTATAAACCTTATTTGCCAGAGAGCATTCGGCACTGTCCAAGTCAGTCTGCGTCAAAATGCGACTGGTTGGGACGCTGGATGTCATTATCAGGCTGATTTCACCTCACTGTTGTTTGTGCATTGTGTCTTGACTGGGACTGACAGGCCATTGTCTCATGATGGTATTAAATTGGGTGAGACAAGAACCCACCATCCCCAGTGAGAGGCTGCAGGGACGTGCCTGTTGACCATCAGCAGTCAGAATCACACTGACTATTGTGATGAACATGGCAGAAATTGTAATTGTCCTGTTAATTCAGCCAAAGCTAAACAGCTTTGACAACTCTTAAAAGTTTAGTAAGACCCTCAAGTCTTTAAGATATGAGAAAAGTCCGTCTTGCCGTCTTAATTCCCGGTTAATCTTCTAAATCTAAATTGGAATAATCAGAGGACCACACCCTTCCTCCTCCACTGAGTTGGATACAGGGTGTGAACAGCAGATGGCGCTGTGGCTCCAGGACAGTGGTGAAACCAGCACCACCTGCAGGCGAGGGGAGGTCCTGCAGTCAGACAGGCGCGCTCCCTCCGGACGGAGCCCTGCAGTCCTGGTCAGAGCAGATGGAAGCACCGCTGGGTGATGGCAGAGTTGAGGAAAACACAGGTATAGATTTTATTATGACATGAACTCACTCAAAAGACATAGGCCAACAGGATCTGTCTTCTGAATGGCAGTGTGTGTGTATATGTGTGTGCATGTGTGTGTGTGTCCGTGTCCCAGGGTGACTGGCTGAGAGTGAAGTACTCCACTGAGCTCATGACTTATAAGGCAGAAATGGCCTGCAGGTCACACACATCAGGCATTAATCTGCCACAGCCGCAAATGAGGAATCTGTAGAACGCATGCAGCTGCTCCCCAGGATATTTACATGCTTGGATAAATCTATAATTCATCTGGTAGAATCCATAACATAATTTTTTTTCACCTACTCTATCTCCTCTTCATGAGGAGGCAGAGCCATGATGTCAAGAGGAAAATAGATTTTTTTAATAAAACTCACATCGATTGCAGCGGCTCACATAATTGCTAGTTTGGAAACTAATCACATTCGGAAGCATATGACTGTGAACTTAATCATATTTAGGCGATATTCGACATTTTAGTAGAAAAACATTTTTTTTGAGTTTATGAGTTTTGTCATATTTTCCCAGGTGTCCACTGTGATTTTGTAGTTACTGAAGTGTAACACCACACTTTTGCTCTTGAAATATGTTTTGCTTTTCTTCAAACCAATCCATTTGTCAAAATGAAATCTTGGCATGTCTCCTTAAACCACAGATTTGTTCGATAATTGTGTTGGATAAAGCTTGAAAGATCACATAAGCAGAGTCATCTGTTTGTGCTGCCGTCAATTATCTAAACACAGAAGTCTCACAGTCAATAACTCTTTCAATCTTAATTTATAGCAGCTTTCTGGCCGTATTTCTGTGAAGGCAGTCAAACAGTTTGTCTGGTGGCGGTTCCAGCTGCTGTTAACTGGCAGCTTCTCAATGCTGGGAGTGCGTAGTAGCAGCATCAGGACCAGCATCTGTCAGAAAATCAATGTGAACGGAGATGCTGGAGGATCATAAAGTGCAGGAGGGTGCTACGGTCATATTGGTAGGAGTAATTGGCTGCCTCTAACCACAGAGCGCGAGTGGAGACTTTGACCTTAAGATTCCCTCGAGCAGCATCATGATGGTGCAGAGTCTTGTTCTAAGATGACATAGTTATGTTACGATACACGTCTGCGTTCCTCACATAAGAAGCTGGGTGAGACGGTTCCATTACCTCCATCTCTGCTGCCGTTTCAGAAAAGCCTCGTAAACATTCATGGTAGCGAAACAGCGACATAATGGAGTCAGTGATGGAGGGAGGCGTGTGCTCAGCCGGTGAGAAACAGGTCAGGTCATATAACCCTGTCACCATCAACAACGATTGACAGCTGGAGGAATCAGGTGGAACAGGCTGTTAACTCTCATCTTCATCCCTATCTTCATCTTCATCCTCAACTGACTTTCTCATTGCATTGGAAGTGATGTCATGTGATCTTGTGTGATCCTGTCTCTTTAAAGTAGTCATTTCATAACTAAAAAATAATAAAAGCAGTGTCAACGAACAAAAAACTAAGACCTTTAGTAAATATTCCAGTAGAAATATCAAATATAGATGCCATTTCTGCCAAAACACCTACAAATGTGAAGTCGACATTGAAAAATATGAGAAACAGTTAAAACAAATCAGAATATTGAGACGAAACATGTGAAAGTCCTCACTCAGATTAGTCCGACGTGAACATTTACCTGCACATGATGCTGTGTGATACACTTTTTAATAAATTAAAACAGGTGTTTGTATTCAATATATACACTTGACAATTATTTATCCAGCCTTTTAGTAATGTATGTATGTGATGATGTAACTACGGTAATCTCCCTGAAAGTGGCAGACAGAGAAAATCACACCCACAGGACTAAAATCCGATCAGAAGTGCACAATTTAAAGCCAGGAAAATGTAATCTAAAACAATTACAAAGTTCAAAGGTTAAAACCTGGATGGATGTGAGACAGCTTTAAGCTCAGCCTGCACGAGCAGGAGGGCAGAACTCACTGGAGGCTGAGTGACAACCTGAAAATATGTGATCCTGCTCTCTAATGAACATGCTCATCCGAGCTGCCGGTGACGGGCCTGAGAGGATTAACGGGCGTGTTCACAGACTCCCTTTGATTCTGGATAATTGCACACTAATTGGAACCAGAACCTCAGCCACTCTGACAAAGTTGGAGATTTGTGTGCGAATCAACCAAAACAGCAAAATGGCAATCGTTAAAGTCAATTAACACACGAATATTAATTCAATGATTTTTATCTGGCAGTGGAATACAAAAGCACAGAGGCTGCAGCAGTTTAATTTCACGTGCACTCACAGTGAAGTGTCACTGCTCCCATCTGCAGAAAGCAGCCTCTTCTCCCACCATGAACAGCAGATTGGATCACAGCGGCTCTTAATTCTTACTGACACTTAAACCTGAGTAATCGTTTCTTTTTTGGGGGATTAGCGCTTTCAGCAGGATCCTCAGTGCCGCTAGGATTTACTGAGAAGTCCTGTAGATGCTGCAGCGCATGAGAAAACAAAGACTGGAGGAATTTAATGGGATTTTGCTTTCGTGGGGCTTATACAGTCAGTGCAGCATCCGTCTGCAGTGTGTCTCTGCAGGCTCCAACCTCCTTCCTCCCTCCTACACTCCACCGCTGGGCCAGGCAGCAGGAGCTGACAGCAGCGTGTCAGCGCTGGGTTTTAAATCACAGGTATCGCTCCACATTTGCCTCCACGTAATGTTTCCCAGCATCCCTCAGCCTTGTTTCTGTTCGTCATTTCTTTGTTTATTTTGTTATTTTTAGCTAGCATGGTGTGAAGCTCCACGTGTATGTGTGTGTGTGTGTGTGTGTGTGACAGTTTGAATCCTTGCAGACACACACGGCAGAACTCTGCTCTGTACTGTCGCGCTTGTTTCTCTGCTCCTTTAATGGTGATGACAGCATGGAGCCAACAAAGTTTAAAGCCTGACTGATTACAACAGTGTGTCAAGCTCACACACACATGCACTCTCACTCCTCCCTGCTTTTTCCTAGCGGCCCAGTGAGACTTGGTACCGAACCGGCTTGAGTCCGACTCTTTGGAAATCCAGTAGAGCTAAAGCTTAACAGGAATCGATAAACAATTTTATGGTGATAGATTGCCAGCTTCCAAGTTTTTCCACACACACTTTCACACTCAACAACTTGATGAAAAATTTTCCTGCATCAACAGAAAAGTCAAAGCAAGACGTGTACAGAGATTTAGAAGATCACAGACACAATAAAGGGTCTAAATGCTGCAGATGAGCAGAAATATAATTAAAATGAGCTTATAATAACTGATTTATAACCTTCCCCTGTGTGTGAGGATTTGCATGCTGTCCTGTTTAAGGTTGGACTGATCTCAGTCTTCCTCAGTCCACAAACCTGCGAGTGAACAGTTACGTAAAAAAGACTTAACTCTTTCAGATTGTAGTTCACCGCCCACCGCACCACCCACCCTCTCAACAACATCGCTACGCTTCTTTCAGGACATCAATGAAAGTTAAATTATTCTAAAATATGCGGTGATTTGTATTCTGGGAGCAACCAAGTCCCAGATCCCCTGAGGTGAAGAAGAGAGCGGGCAGCAGCAACATGAGCAGGTCTATTGAGCAGGTCAAACGCAGCAGAAAAAGATTGTAAACTGGGTTGAAGAGGAAGGAGAAATGGAATGTCTTTGTGATCATTTTGTTTGTAACTGTAGTTTTAATTTTATTAAGAAATTACGAAAGTACGAAAATGCATTTTTTTTTTTTTTTTTTAGAAAAGTAAGATTATTTGAGCACAGTCAGGTGTTTGATATCATATTTTAGCAGGTATTTGTCTGAAACAAGGAGATGGGATTTAGATGTTTTGAATGAAAATCATTGTGAGGTCAACAAACATGCCTAAAAAAACAAAGAAACACTCAGACAACCCAGCTAATGGAGCACTGAAGGAGAAAACCTTCCTCTGCAGCCTTAATCTGTCAGCTCTCCTTTATGCCACAAGGTCAATGAAATGATTTCCAATAGGTAAAGATCCTCCCTTTTAACTTCCATCTCTTTGCTCTGTCTCCACTTCTTTTCACAACTCTCTGTTTTACTGTATCTTCCAGCTTTTACTTCATTTCCGAGAACCTTCGATTTTTCCCCCTTTCCGTGTTTCTGTCTCACCTTGTGTCTGCAGCTGTCAGTTCTCTGGAGAGCCCTCCAGCCCACTCACAGGCTGCTCACTGGCGACGCCACTTAGAACACACTAAAATAAGTTTGCTCTTTCAGCAGAATTTTGGTCACAGCAGAAAGTTTAGGTAAGGAGGTTGTTTGCATGTTGTGTTTGAGTTCTGCTGGGGCCGGATCATTCCTGACATGGTTACATGTGATTCATAACAGGGGAAAGACATTAAAAACATTAAGAACCTCCATTTGTCACTAATGCATCTGCGATCCATGCATTTCAGTTTAACTTGCCAAGACCGCCTCTTCCCGTAACATATTGTCAGCAACAAACAGGAATAGAAGCATATGCATGAGGACAAGAGTTAAATTAGCTAATTGCTTTACAAATGTGATGGTTATGTACAGCATTTCACATAACAGTCACAAATAAACAGCAGAATAATCACTGCAGGCGTAATTCAGCCCATATAGTCTCCAAGGTTGGAGGTTTTTTTTAATGGGGTGTTTGTTTGGTTTTCTGATAGAAGTCTGCATTCATGCACCTGAACAGAAGCTGGCAGCTGAGCACAGTTCAAGGTTCTGAGCTGAGCAGAATATGAGCAGTATATGAAGAAGAGTTCTCAACATGAGCCAACGAGGACAAGGAATTGTTAAGCCCAGTGAAAACAGAACCAGAGTGGACATCATTTTAGTTGCATTTAGCATAATAACCCTGGTACTAACCAACATTTTGTTATGAGCTGATATTTCTCCAAAAAGATATATGTAAATGGAAAAGAAAATGGGCCCTAAAATAAACCCCTGGGGGACGCCACATTGCAAAGCTACTAAAGCTAACGCCCACAGGAAACAGGATGTGGAGCAGGCTAATGCCATATCAAACATCTGCAGCCATTAAAATCCCATTTGAGGATTCAAGGGCAGATGTGATATTCACACATGGCTCCCTCTGTTCAGCACACTGTCACTGGGATTATATCACACATCAGACTAAACGGCCCCCTGCTGCACAGAACCAAAACTGGATTATGTCTTCTCATGAAACAACTGAACTGGAGGAAAATTTCCTCCTCGTAGCTTTTCTGGGGGGGGTGCACAACACGTGATACCCAGCACACACAATAGCAGGGAAAATGGTAATTAAAATTGCATTTATTGTGTTAAATTTGTCCCACGGACACACAGGAAAAAGCTGTTCACCTTTCAAAGTGATGCTCGCGCTGCTGATCAACCCAACACATCCAGACACATTAGCTGACAAAGCGCCCGCGGGCCCACGCCGACGTGAGCCAGTGATGGATTGGAGGTAATGTCGCTGTTGCTTCCTGGTGTTCTTCATTTCGTTCTTTAGTTTCATGCTGAAAGGACTCAATGGACGGCTGGTCTTGAGCTGTGCTGCAGCAGAGATGGTAATGGCTGCCACACTCCATCTCAGGTACAATCACACTCGATGTTCTGTGCACAGCTGAAGGTCCCTACTGTGGGAGTGTGACAGGACGTTTCACTGTGTGCTGGGCTGACATTTGGTTTAGAAGCAGCTATTATACTCTGGGCTGATTCGACAGAATTCCTTTAACATACAGAATCATTTCATGGTAACAACTTGTCCATAAACCCAGAAAGGACCTCCTCTGGCTGGGTAATGCTAAATGGCTGTGCGGTTCTCACACAGGTGATCCAGGTGAACTGGAGACTGTGAAGACCTGCAGAAACGTCCACCACTGCAGATTTGTAACGCTGAAGCTAAAGAGGCTCGTCCAGCTTGGAGAAGGTGAGTACGTGTCAGCGATGTAGCATCTCTATCACATCTCCAGGGAAGCGGAGAAAAGTCAGATCTGGTATCATCAGACTGGACCCCAGGGCCGAGTCAGCGTTTCTCCACTTAACTGTGCTGATTGAAGCGGTTGTTGTTGTTGTTGTTGTTGTTGTTGTTGTTGTTGTTGTTGTTGTTGTTGTTGTTGCTGTTGTTGTTGCTGTTGTGGTGGTGGTGATAGTTGTTCTGTGTCTGTTTTTGGTCTTTTTGGTCTTACTGAAACAGAATAATACAAAGATATTCAAGGCCACAATCAGACCAGAAACAGAAGCCACCGTTTCTCCGCATGAATAAATGAGCGCTGTTCGTATGTGACTCATTTGTCTTTGACCTTGCAATGATTTAATGAAAACGTGTAATTAATGGAGAAGTCTCTCACTGGGGAGTGCACTCATTTACATAATCACAGACTCTGTCATAATCCGGACTCTGTCTTCTTAGTGTGTCTGCGTAGCGATTGTATTTGCCGTCTGCTTGCTCAGCAGGCTTTCGTCAGCGAGAACTTAGCCTGAAACATTGCAGACTGCTTAAGTAATTGAGCCTGGTCAATACTGTGATGAATGCCCGGTCCTCCTGCAGTCTTCCCATCACCCGTAGGCTCCTCGCATCCTCCACCTATAGATTAGGAACCTGCGTCATGTGTTCTGATGTCTCATAGAAAATGGTTTCGCTGTTTTCAGAGAAAAGATGGCTGCAGAGCATCCTGTTACACCCTGTTGCTCAATCAATTTTCAATTTGCTTCTCTCTTCTTTATCTCTTCTGCACATCTTACTCTTTCTGTCCCCCATCGAGCTGCTGCTTTATTCTTTTTTTTAAGCTCTTGATATTTCACCACCATTTCTCCTGAACCTACTTATTTTCTTTCCAATCTCATGATCCGAATCATTCCTTTCCTTTCCTAATTTTGATGATGCCCTTCATTTCTCCTTCAATCATTCAATCACCCCCTGTCCTTGTTTCGTTCCATTCATCCTACAATCCATCCGCGTCCCCGAGGGCAGACCGCGCACCCCGCCCGGTAACGCTCCGTGTCTGTGTGCCTGATGAATGACCGCAGGGAGGGAGGGAGAGAGAGAGAGAGAGAGAGAGAGAGAGAGAGAGAGAGAGAGAGAGAGAGGGAGTTGCGGTGGGGACGGAGCGCCTAACGAGGACAGTTTTCTTTCCAGCATCAGATACTACGCGCACAGCAGCGAGTCCAGTCGGGCACTAAAACAGAAGGTGAGAGATGTTCCTTTCCAACTTCTGCTCTGTTTGGCGTTATTGTCATTGTCTGTTGCGCGCACTTGCTGGCGTGAGCTCCTGAATCGGCCCATGCGGGCGTCTGGCTGCTGCTTTCAGCCCCGTGGAGCTGCCTGGTGGTCCCAGAAAGAAGGGAGAGCGCATCTCCGTGGACGTTCTTTAGCCCCACAGACAGATGGAGGCACACAGATGTGATAAAGGGACCTCTGATCTGACAGGGGCATCTTCTGGATTAGTTTCTGTTTCAGATCAATTGAAGGCTTGTCAGAATCAGAGTGGGTTTCCAGGTCCATCCCTGGAGCGGCTCGCTGTTCTGTCCTCTAAAGTTTAGGAGCGTGAGTGAAATGTTAAACATGATGCAGAGATTTTTCTATGGGATGCACAGAGGGGAGGTTGAGCCTGCAGCGTGCCGCCTCCTTACCCAGTGCCTCCCAGTTTAATGAGCGTAACTGGCCTGTGTGGACCCGGAGGGAATCCGTGCAGTCTGGGAGCGCCGCTGCGTTCTGTTCCTGCGCAAAGATCAACAACACGGTTGCGCGGACGCTGCATGAAGCGATGCGTAGAGGGGGGAAAAGTTAATTACAAATTCCCACTTTGGTTTTCATAAGAATATTTTCCCATCGTGACCAAACTACCACAGAATTACAGTTGTTGCCGAGACGATGCGAGGCTGTAAGGTTGTTTCACTGCGCCGATCAGTGTGAATGCTGCTGGCAGAGGCATCCCACTCCTGGTGGACTTTTCAAAAGAAAGCAAGAATATGAAGCATTTGGCATATTTAGCACGATCTAGTCTCGTTTCTTATCTCGTCTGTCCCTGTTTTGCGCTCCTGTCGAGCAGGTTGCTGTTGTAGTTACCCTTGTTGTTGTTCTCATTTTCCTCTCTTATGAGATCCTGCAAAGCTGCTCAGAGACAGAAATGGATGCCCAGGACAGCACCATAAATGCATTATGGTCTGTGCATGCAGTGTGAAGTCTGGCAGCAGCCGTTCAGGCTGCAGAGAGGAGAAGAGTGGGGGATCCTCCTCCTGTGCACAGACGCTGCAGTGGGGCTTCCCTGGGCTTTTCCTTTCTCTCTCCGTCCCTTTTCTGGGGCTTTCCTTGTTTTTACTGCACTAGTATCCTCCTCATCCCCTTTGGTCAGATGGCAAAACGCACAGGAGAAAAAAAAGAATGCTAAAATAAGTAGAACGTAGCGATGGTTCTGTTGCCCAGCTGCCCTTCCATCCGCCCCTCTTCACTGGCTCATTGGACAGTAATTGGAATACGGAGCTCTTTTCTGTGTGGGGTATTTTCCCAAGCGGTCCTTCACACACCGCTGCCAACATGTTTAGCCTCCTCTGAGCCACGTTCATGTTCTACTTTACCTTTTATATTGGCTAATAGATTATTCATTAACATTCCTCCTCTTAGTCTCATCTTCCTCTCCTCCATTATCTACACGTTCTTTCTTTCCTCTCACTTCCTCCCGTGCTCTCTCTCCTCCCGGCCCCACCTTTTCTCCCTGCCTCTGCTGCATCTCGTCCTGTCATCTCTTCGATGTATTACATTTCACAACCATGAAGCATTTAGCAGATTCTCGTATTCCCGGTCACACAGAGGCACGTGCCCTCCTGTCTTCTGCGTCCTTTCACCTTTATTCAGCCACTCAGGCGTCATGCAGCGATTATGTCGCTGCGAAGCGATCCTTCAACAAAAATAACGCAAAGTTAAGGTCACCAGAGCTAAGAATCGTCATTCTACATGAGCTGAAGCAGGGCTGTGTTGTCAGAGCTCTTGGATTTGTGTTTGACACAGTCTCCATCCCGTCCACTGATGATTTTAATTTAGATTTTTAATATTTGTCTTCGGCTGGCTGGAGCATCTATGCAGACTGCAGAGTTTGTGACTCAAACATGCTGGTGGCAGAAAATAATAAAGAGAACTGAAATCACGATAAATGTAAAACCAATGTCAGCATTTAAATCTGCCCTGAACAAATGGGTGAGACTCCAGAAAGGCGAGACAGACTCCACAGACAGACGGGTCGGGACAGAGTGTTGCGTCTGTGTAACATAGATTAACTGACTGCAGGCAGTGATGGTGCGCCGTGGCGAGAATAACTGCTGCAGTGGCCTCCTGCTGAGAAGCTGCTCTTCAGCTCTTGTGCTGTAAACCCGGCTTCTTGACTTTACTCAGCACTTATAGAGAATCGGGTTTGAGAGAAACCGGGATAGGGAGAGAAATCGAGTTTATGCTCCTGATATTTTGCATAGTGCACTTTAATGCTGGGAGCAATATGAGCTGCGCTGTGTGTCTTAGAGAATTGTATTTCACTTTTGGTGCTACAACATTATATAACCAGCAGAGTAATGGAGGCACATTTCCACTGATAATAAATTCCTCTTGCTTCTGGCATCGGGCTGCTGTCCTTTCAGTACTTTCAAGCTCATCCTCCTTCATTCTTTCACCTTCTCTAAATCAAATTAGCCACACTGATGACCGCAGAATTAATATGCTGCCCTCTCGCCTGCCCTGCGCTCTACTTTTTCACTTGTGTAGAGTTGGTGACCTCTCAGTCTCGCTCTTCCTCATTCTAGTCCAGGTCCACAGACTCGCTCATTAATATGCATGAGGATTACAGAGCCGAATGTGTGGTGAGAGCTTGTTCTGTTTTAACCGGAGATGTTGTTTCAGAGCGGACTGATATTTCAGAGGATTATACGCCCCCCAACCTTTGTTGCATCACATTACTCACAGGGGCAGAGCGAGCGGGTGTAAAAATGACCCCAGATTTGCAGATTATTTTTTGGTAGATTATTCAAAAATGCACTAAAATTTGCAATGTCAGGCAATGTCATCATTAGCTCATGCCTTCATCTAATGGCCTGGTTTAGTTAGATGTAAATAATCTGCATGTTTGCATCTTTTTCTTAGTTTAAAAACCTGGATTTTTAAGAGTGCTCCAGGAAGGAAACTGTGATGAGGAGATTGCAGGACAACACTGTTGTCTTTCCTCCACTTCACTCCTCTATCCATCATCCTCTTCTCTTTTGTCTTTCATTCGTCTTGGCTCCAGCTCCCCTCTCTGTCGCTCAAAGGCTCATCCATTTGCCACCATGCTGCATCCTTCCTGGTATCCATTTCTTCCACATTTTCTTCTCTCGTCTACAAAAACCCTTTCCTCATCCATCATCCTCTATTCTCATCTCTTCTTGCCGCACTCATTGTTCCTGACATACAAACCCTTCATTTTTATATCCCACCATCCTCTCTTTCATGCTTTTTCTGTTTCTAATCTTCCACCCTCCTGTGGCTTTCCCCCTCTTTCTTTCCTTCACTTCCTCCCTCTCTTCCAGTCCTCCCACATGCTTTCTAAACCCGTCCTCCTCTTTTTGTTTCATTTATTTACTCTCTCCTTCACATCCTTCGATTTTCCTTGTATTCCTCTTTTCTTTTCACCCTCCCTCCAAAACTCGCTATCTTGTTGTCACATCCCACTTTAATCTGCCATTTTTTATTGCTCCTGTCCTCCTCCCCTCATCTTGTTCTCCTCTGCAACCATAATTCCACTACTTTGACACTAAACTCTGCTCCCACACTCATGCTCTGAATGAACGAGGGATTCTACCCTTTTAAGATTAAAAACCAAATATCAGATGCTGTGCAAATGTCCTTGTTCAAACATGGTTCGCTTTAATGAATTGTTTAATTAAATTTTTGCTTGCTCCTGATCAGAAACACAGCTCAAGCACACGCCATTGCATGTTGCTGAGATAATGACTATAATGCTTCTTTGCTGTGGTTATGTGATTATAAACGTAATAAAAATATCATCATGAAATGAAATCACTGGTGATTTTGCGGTCAGAGAGACTGCAGCAACCGCGGCCCCATCACCCCCTCCTAATCCCATTCTTCATCCTTCTCTCTCTCCTCCACGCATCATTCACTCCCCCACCCTCCAGTTTTCCTCCCTTTGATTGACAGCTGGGAAGTGAGTCCACCCCCACGTTTCCTGCTTCCTCGGTGATGTCATGTGGCGCAGGTTTGGCCAGGGTTTGGAAGGAGGTTTGGCAACACTGAAAGAAAGAAATCCACCCATACGTTGATCTTGATTTCATGTCTGGTAACGTGACACCACCGTTACACACGTTGGTGCCGATATATCGGTACAAGAGCCAATAGGGGGACAGCTGGTGGCACAGTCCTTGGACTGGGACCAGTGGCAGTATGTGGGTGGCCCTGTGGGGTGCACTGAACCCTGCACACACTGTATGTTTATGGTGTGTGTGTGTGTGTGTGTGTCTGTGTGTGTGTGTGTGTGTGTGAGTGTGTGTGTGTGTGTGTGTTGGCAGCCACTCCTGAGAGAAGGAATGGCTTGAGAGGGGAGCCATTTTATTTCAGAGGGTTCCAAGGCGACGAGAATGACACCTTGAAGGAATGACCACATTAATGCTGGGAGTCAAACTCTCCTAGAAGGACCAAAGTATAGCAGAAAGAAGCATTTTATGATCATTTCTGGATTAACACATGATGCTCTTCAGCTATGTTAGTATATTTACATTTCGCTTATGGAATTACTGTGAATTATTCAGCTGTTGCAGCTCTCATCTGTACTTCTGCATATTGCATTTTTTAAAGATATAAGACGTAATTTTGTAGTTCTTAATAGGTTTAATATGCATTCACCTGAGCCGAGCTTTTAACCCCACAATGCCGACATATTCAGAAATAAACAAACCACAAATTAGAATAAGCCTCCAAGATTTGCACCAGAAGAGGAAAAGGAACGTTTCACACTATTTCTTCTTTTTTCTCCTCTGAAATACATCTCCTGCTATATTTGTGCTCACAGTGCATGGCTGCTTGTACGGCACTGTCTGGGGCTAATTTTCATGATTCACCCTGCAGCAACAGCAGTTAGGTTGAATTAATTGAAAAATTACTGTATTGGCTCCGGCTGGAACCTGCAAATTGATGATTCAGCCCCTTTAACAACGTGGGCTGATGCTTCAGGCTGGACCATCAGCAGTCTGCTGTCGCTGCCGTGGAAATTTATATTTCAGTTCCCTCTTTACTGTCTCGTAAGAAGTGATTTGCATTTTCAGAAGTTTCATTTTGTGTTTTTTTTTTAAACTGAACCGCAGGTGCTTCTGATTCTGTGTGACCTCAGTGTGGCGGCGTCTGTCAGGTGTGGGTGGAGGGAGCCCACTCAGCCCAGTGAACCCAGCCAGAGCTGATTAGCTCTGCCTCAGCAGTCTTTAATGCATCTCTATTGTGCTTAATGTTATGTTATTAGAGCAGGGACTTTTCTACAGTTCTGCATTACATTGTTAATTTAAAAAAAAAAAAAAGAATAAATAAAAAATCAAATCTGCTGCACTTCAATGGACAGAAACTGTTCATTTAATAGCAATGCTACTGTGATCTATGTTATGCAGAGGTTTCATGTAAAGTCCTATAGTCAATATCATAATGACTCAGAATCAAATTATCCTTCTTTAAAGTCTTTAATTGCAATTACATAAATGTAGAAGGCATGACTGCTGCTGCTGCTTTGCTGGAGACCGTGTTAATCATGACGTGGATTTTATTTTCCAGCTGCTCTTATATCATATTTACCTTATCGTATAGAGATCACATTTTCCAGCCTGACGAAGCCGTGTCATTCATAAGAAGCTTACAAACCCTTTCTCACAGAATCCTCTCAAAGACTTTGCGTGACTAGAGGAAACTGGTGCGTGGGGGGTGGGGGGATGGGGGACATATGGTCGTCAGTGTGCTTCTTTGTGATCGAGGCAATGAGTGTGTTATATAAGATGTCAACATCTATCCCGCGTGCTGTAATCTCCTGGATCTTTAGCTGTGTGTTTTAAGTTTTATTTAAGGTGTCTCACACAGGTGTGGATGTTCTGTTGGAACCAGCGTCGGGCCGTCGTTTCCTTTAACACGATGCAGCAGATTGACATTGTTGTGACGGTAAAAAGAGGAGAAATCTGGGCCACCAGTGAAAGAGCTGGGAAACCAGCAACACAAAATGGTTGTGCAGAAGCAGACATTATTGTCATGCTGCTTTCCATCCTGCAGTGTGTCAGTCAGGACAACTTGTCCCAAAGTTGGCAGGAACTGTTGCTCTGTGACATTGTAACCTCTTTTTTTCCCAGTGACAAACATTTTGCCTGTGCCTGCACACCAGGCCGGTGTTGGGCCTGCGTGCCTCGCTGCTCCTGATTCACCGTTTGTTGCCCCTCTCTTGTTATTTGGCCTCTTTCTCTTTCTATGCCTCTGTCTGCTCCCTGTGGCCCCCTCAGTTTTCCCTCTGTCACAGTTTTATCCCACCACCCCTCAGTTCTTTTCAGAGTGTCAGGCATAACCCAAAAGGCTTTGTGTTAGAGAGCTGCAGCCTGGTACTGAGTGGCACTTACAGTCTCCCTGCTCTCGCTCTCTTTCCGCCTGTGTCTCTCTGCCATTTACACTGACACAAACGCACCAAAGCAGATATAAACAATCAGAAAATAGACCGTAACACACCAGAATGCAGTTTAGGCTGGAGCTCTTTTCATTATTAACTGACCTCTGCTGTTTCCTACCTCATCAAGTTAATGCAAATTAAGTTCTTAAAAGAAAAGACTGCAGCTGACTTTCTTCAAACAGACACATTCAATAAATAATCAAATGATTACATAAATGGATGATGCCTCTGGAAGAAAAACCGTGCAGCGGCTGAAATGGTCACTGAATGTGTTTATGGATATTTTGGGAGTTGCACCAGCAACTGTCTGATTATTAGTCTATAAAGATGCCTTGATCTTTTTTTTTTTTTTTTTTTTTTTGGGTAGTGCTGAATATCTCAGTATCGGCTACCTGGAAGTTACAGCAGTGCACGACCGCACGCGTTTGCAGAGGAGCTCACCCAACCGGGGCTCCAACAGCAGAATCGTGAGTGGCTTGTGGAGCGGAGCTGCGATCTCATGCAGGGACCTGGGACTGAGCTGAGCCTTACCGGGACGCTCTTCTCTGGTTTTATTCTTTACCTGAGCAGAGGAGCACAAAGAAGGAATTTCAGTGTTGCAGTCAGGAGCTGCCCAGAAAGACCTTTTACAAATTCCCTCCTATTTGTCCTTTATAATGTTATAAAGGAATGTAGCCAAGAGTGCGACGGCCCTCCGGCCTGCTTGTGTCTTGATGGATTTGCTCCTGATTTCTTCTATCCCTGGATGGAATCACTTTCACCCTGCGGTTCATTTTCATTTCCGAGCTGACACCACATACGGCTTCATGGAGATGTTTTTATTGACGCTTTTGGCTCAATCTTTTCATTTACAATGACATTTTCAGGTCTGTTCCAACACAAAACGGCTTCAGCAGCAAACTCGGAGCGGCCCTGTTTCCTCTGCTTCTCCACTTTTCAGCTCTGCTCTCAAGTCAAAGCTGCCACAGTGTCTAGGTTTCCATCAAGGCATCCATAATTTATCACCAAAGGTTCAGACAAGCTGGTGTGTGCTGCTCATGTGTACAGAGCGTGTGTGCGCATGGGTGCACGTGCATATGCATCTGCCGCACCAAACCGAGGTTCTGATTACCAGGACCTCAGCAGGAGATTGTGTATAAAGGATTTTGACCTCATGTTATTAACCTTCCTGGTGCATGACGTGCTTATTTCATGACAAGCAATTCTGCTGTCGGCAAAAAGTCATTTAGAATATATGTAAAATTTATTTTAGAGCTATAAGATTCTAAAATGACTAAGAATTACATGTTTATTTGGCACTTTTAAAGAACCTCAAATGAGATTTTTTTTTGTTTACTTAAAAAAATATCCATTGTCTTACTTTACATTGAAAAGATGGCTACAGGATTATGAATTATAAGCTCAAAACCCATGATGAACACATGAATTTCTTAGAATTGAGTGAAATCTGGATCATGTTTTCAACTAAGGGATCTTTACAGTCTCTTCCATGAGCACTCAGATTCCCCTGAAAACAGATCAAATGTGACTCTCTCCTCCTCTCGCTGTAATGGTCTTCGCTCCTTCGACTGAAGGAACTATTGACCGCTCTAAAAGCTTTGTGGTCTGTTCCTTTTTCTTTAAAAATAGAGGGGAAAAAAAAACACTTCAACGCGCCGACAGCAGCTTAGTAATAAATCTGTTGGTGTTAATCCAATCATTAACCTCATTTACTGTAATGATTCCACGTCCCACCAGCAGCATTTAGACAGCTCATGTTGTCGAGCTGCATTAAATTAATAATGACTCTGTTTTTCTTTGTGTTTGAGTTGCTCTGGTGAGAAGACCGGCTGAACTCCCGAAGTTCTGAGCGGATGGAGGTCAGTTCAGTCAATATCTGCTTTTCCACGTAGCCGGTTGTACTGGTGTGTAGATGTTCCTTTTTGGCCTTCATATTGCTCTGCCTTTATTTGAAGCAATGCACGGTCCCATTTTTCGAGCTGCGTGACTCATTTCCTCTTTGAGAAATGCTTCAGTGAACCGAGAGATACACGTGCGATCGTGGCCTGAAGAATTACCTGTGACCTGTCAGAAATTCAGCTGAATTTATGATGGCAAATATTCCAAACGTGTCAGACTCTTGGTGGAGCGAAGCCGCTGTCTCCTCGGTGTCTGAAGTGTCACAGTGACAGAACTAAATGTTAATCGGGGAGATTCAGCTGGTCAGGAGTATTAACAGAAATGAAATATGGTGCTGAAATTTTTTGCAGGAAATGTAGTGGCTGGACTGTAGAGGCTGTGTGCCCTTCTATGTCCTTTTACTGGACTCACGGTGCTGAAATGTCTCGTAGAAATACTGCAGCAGGGAAAAGATGCTCTCAGAAAGAAAGACAAGACAAGCAAGCATTGTGTGACCTCTGTGTGACCTTCAGATCAAGACCCTCTGTGGAATCAAGGGGCCGAGGTATTCCACATTTTTGGTGTGATTTGAAATGCCGTGTTCAGCCGAGCTCCATCCTACCTTAAAGAGCTCATCGTGCCACATCACTCTAACAGATCACTTTGCTCTGAAAGTGCAGGGTTACCTGGGGTTCCTAGGGTTTCAGAGCGCTGAATGGGAGGCAGAGCCTTCAGCTATCAGTCTCCCTTTCTGTGGAACCAGCGCCCAGTTTGGGTTCAGGGGGCAGGCACCCTCTCTGTTTTCAAGGTTAGGCTCAAAACGTCGCTCTTGGACAGACAGAAGCAGAAAGAACCTGCACAGTCGGCTCTTCTCTCTTGGCCTCAGAGCACCGTGTTGCTGTAAGAGGGAGGATTCATGACTTGATTTTCTTGTGGGCTGGACGCCAGGCGGCCACGGGGCTTTTATGTAGCGACAGGAACTACAATGGGAATGAAATCACTGTAAGGGATTTAACCGCTGCTGTCTCAGCTCGACCAGATGAGATGGGGGGATGTGGTGAGGAGAGATAATGAAATGCCAAGTTAACTTCCAGCCCTGTCACCAAAGAGAGCCAGAAGTGTGGTTGGGTGAGATAAGATGGTGAACGGGCCCGGCGGCTGCTGCTGGACATGCGCCCTGAGTGCGCCTTCACCTCCCTTTCTTTGATTCCACTTCTCCTGTCACTGATCCCAGCTGCCAGCCGTGCGTCAGTCTCTGGTCATCCACCGCGGGCCTTCCTGTTGACTGCAGCCATGTTTTTTAAACAGTCTCCCTATTTATTTTTACCATTACATAAATGATAATGACACAAACGTTACTACCTTTACATAATTCTAATATAAATCCTCTGCTCAACACAATGGAATGTTCAGACCAATATATGTGACTGCAGCCACGTTGACTGGCGTGCACGTGCTCCGTTTTTTTTTCTTTTTTTTTCATTTTTGAGTGAGACAATGCCCCCTTGTTTTTTTTGTTGTAGTTACATAAAACAAGAACGGCTTTCCCCCATTTCCATGTCCTTTTCTGTGAAAACGCAAACATTGGACCGAGTTAGCATCTCCGAGCTAACGCCAGAGTTTGTGATCCACTTCCTGCTCCCACCGTCGGCGCTCGCATCCTCCATGCGGAACAGTGCTCTCAGTCACCGCTTCCTTCAAATATCAGTCAGTAGTTTCATCGCCTACATAAATACAGCTATCAAATGGTGCATAATTTATTATCTAAGATGTTTTTAATACCTGTAATAGCTTACCACGGCCACGGATGGGCATCCATCAGGATCCAGCATCTCCAGTGCCAAAAATACAGCTTACTCCCAAACTCCTGCACATCAAGGCAGCACGTGGCCAAGAAACCTGCGAAGAAAGCGGCGTCTGCAGCGCTGTTCCTGGTTTTTCTGTGATTCAGTTTGATCAGAGTGAATGTGTAAAGTTACATGAATGATAAGTAACAATTTTTAAAAGGCAGTTTGGCATCGCAAAAATGTGTGGTGGCAGGGAAACGGGAATACACACGTGTGGAGTCATGCAACGAAAGTGAGGGAGGAAAACGTGTGAAGAGCAGAATGTGCGCGTGAAAATGTTTAATTTTTTGCCTCAGAAGACGTGTGTGTGTGTGTGTGTGTGTGTGTGTGTGTGAGTGATTGATCCCCTGCTGTGAGCTCCTGCAGGTGTTCCTGGCAGCGGCTCAGACTGATGAGCTTTTAGAGATCTTCACGTAGCTGCGAGGAGGTGAATAAATGACACCAAATTATTCAAACCAGCAGCGATGCAAATTTATGACTCAGACTTTCTCAGGATACAATGAAGTTAGCGTAATAGTGGCACAGTCGGGGTCCATAAATACAGAAATAACATACATTAGAACACAAAATTAAACAATCACGGCATGTTTTAGAGCATGAAATTACTGTTTTAACCTGTGAAGAGGTCCCTTTCCTGGATTAGTTTGTGTTTGTGCCTACTTCGTGGCAAAATGTCCTCACTTTGCTACTAAAATGCATATTCTGGTGCTTTCAGTGCAACACAAACACACATTTTTAGCCATCAGGCAGCAGGATTAAAGACTTAACTAGAGACAGTTTAAAGGCTCAATAATTGATGCTTGTTAATCATTGCACCTTTCGCTGTGGAGCGGTGCGGGGAGGAGGATGAAATGCCAAAATGAGTCCTGGCTTCTGCGGTCAGAGCCGTCTGTCTGACAGTGGACGTTTCTCTTGTTTGGGCGGGTCCTGGTTGCATTTTTATTGTTTTAATTTCAGAGCTGTTAAACAGAGTCATTTTGTGATGCTGCTGTGTTGGTTTCTGTGCTGCGTTTTGGTGACGTTTCCCATCATTTACCAGTAATTAAGCACAGCAACATCCCTTTGTTTTTATCTGCCTGGTTTTGTTTTATTCTGTCTGACATTTAAAGTGCCACATTACAAACTTCAGCTGTTTCCAATGAATGGCTAATTAAAGCTGCAAAAACATTCACTTTGTCTGGATCTCACTTGTGTCAGTGATCAGCAGAGATCAGCTGAAGGTCATCCATCCATCCATTCATGACCTGGATCTGAATCCCTGACAGGCCCACTAATGTGTGTGTTAAAGGAGAGTGTGTAACGCTGAAAATGTGTTGCATCACCGCCATCCTCCCTCGTGTGAGTTGCTGTAGTGATGTGATGTGCCGTCGTGGGTGCCTCTTTTCTGAGGAGGCAGCGCCGCCAAGACGGCCGTCTGCGGGTCAATAATAGAAATTGATGCCGCCTTCGCCTGCCTCCTTCTTTGCAGCCATGTCTGGGGCTCCGCTGGGGAACAATCCCATCACACTCCTCCTTCTCCTGGACTCTTCAGTCCAACAGTCGCCGCACTGCAGAAGCTGCTAATTAGTCCAAGCAGTTTACAAATCTGCATGCTGTACCGTGCAGTGACTGTGATCCTGGCAGCTGCTCACACCCACACATGCGCACGTTCGCAAACCCTGTTTGCCATAGGTCTGGTGGGACCGCCACACTGCGCACGGCTCCTATGGAAACTGTAGCCTACAGGCTTTACAGTATGTACATACGTGCTTTGTGGAGGGATAAATAGGCAGACAGAAGAGGCAGATGTGTCGTTGCATGTTGTTTCTTCCATGTTTGGCAGTGCAGTGCAAGCTCAGAACAGATCTAGTCAGATGACCCTGTCATGCTGGTAAAATCTAGATATTATGCTAATTTCATTATACAGAAGTACTCAAATGGTAGAAATATTGATTGGAAGAAGTTGAAGTCTTAATTATGTGCTTGGGAAGAGTGCTCTGTGTGTGTGTGTGTGTGTGTGTGTGTGTGTGTGTGTGTGTGTGTGTGTGTGTGTGTGTGTGTGTGTGTGAGAGAGAGAGAGAGTGCAGGTCAGAAGGGCTGGGATAGTCCAGCTGGTCTCTCAGCTTGATTTCTGTTCATCAGGATGTTGGATCTTCACGCACAGCTCGCCCGCGTGATAGCAGGTCCAACAGGTCAGAGCACACACACAAACACACACACACACACACACACACACACACACACACACACACACACACACACACACACACACACAGAGGCATTGAGTTTTTTGGATTTTATTCCATTAACAGTTTTGATATTATGTTTATTAGTTGTTGCACCCTGTGCATCATCGTTACATCACCAGTCCTTCTTTTCTTCAATGTCTCTCTTTCTTTCTTTGCTTTCTTAAATCTTATCTTGTTTGAAATCACATGACTTTTAGTTATTCCAGTGCAGGTTTGTTTTCCGTCTGTCTTCTATTGCCCCATCTTTTCCTGCACTTCCTCTCCTATTAGCCGCCGTTTCCCTGGGGAGCCGGTATCTTGTGTCTAGGTTACAAGGTGAAAGATTTATTACAGCTATTTGTTCCTTTTACCATCGCTCCGTTTCTCTGTCTATCCATCTACCACCACCTCGCCCGGGCTTTTACTGTTATTTACCTAATATCTGACTTGGCAAGAAGACTTAAATAATGTAGCCGCTGGAGGTGAATCTTGGCTCAGAGATGGAGGTCGGGCTTCAAAGCTTTTGTTTGTTAGAGTGACGCTGAAGGCCCGCAGGGTACAGATCTAATATTGGCTGCTAAAATGTTCTCGTTTAAACAAGGTCACCTCAGTTTTTCTTTCACACCTTTCGTCCAGGACCAGAAGTTAGCAGCTGAAACACAAACTGAAAAGTTGGATCTTGCAGCAGCAGCAGCGGGCCGGTCAGCCGGCGTCTGTGATTGGCAGCAGGAAGGGCAGGGCTGCTCTTTGCGCTGTCACGGATGTTCGTGTCTCCGCTGATTTGCGTTTGCCTCTCATCTGATGTTTTGTCGACACATTTAGCACGTTTGTCGGCAGTGTTTGTTCTGGGAACCGCAGACATTAGAGGGAATAGGTGACAGCAGCATCAGAGCGACCGAGTTTATCTAGAGCAGCGATGAGGAACGAGACATTGAGGACTGTAATCTAATTATTAGCCTGCCTGGGAGCTCGTGCTGGTTGCCAGCTAATGACAGGAAGTAGACGGCCGAGAGCCGCTTGTTTTCTTTCTTTGAAACATAAACAGAAATGCTGCTTCAAATATTTGACAAGCCTTTTTTATTACTATATTGGCTCAAATGCAGCTGCAGACATCTTTGCACGTGTCATCCATTCAGAGCACTGAGCTGAATTTCCCTTTCAAGAGATAAAGACTCAAATATTAAATTAAAGAATTGTTATTGTTTATTTGTTTTTGGTGTTGTTACTATATGGAGCGAAATGCTTACGTCTTTGGCATGATTGTTAAATTAAAAGATCATTAAATAGCTTGATATTCAAAAGATGGATGATATTATCTTAATTAACATTTGTGTAGGAATTAAATAATGATAAGATAAACAGGCACCAGGCTTTTATTGGCTGCACAGCAGTTTTTTTTGTGCAACGTGCAGCACGCCGACCTCAGCTGGAATCTTGTAAATTGCCTTTTTTCGCGGTTGTGGATGTGGGAATAGAAGCTCCAGAGAGTCGAGTTCATAATGGAGGTGCAGTTTTTAAGTGGATGTTGGACCGCTGAAACAAGCCAGAGAGATTTTCCCCCTTTTTGCACGTTTGATTATATAAAGCTGAGTTCGTGCTTCAGTGTGTTGCCGCTGTGGCACATTAACAATGAGACGGGGCTCATTCTGGGATGGAATGAGCCCCGTCTCGGATGGTCCAAAACTGACCTCCTCCTGCACTGAATGCACATTATTCCCTTTCTCATAGCCTCAGCCCTCTGTTGGGATCTGAAATGTGTCTGCGTTTGTTTTTCTGACTCATGCTCAGATTGATCAGAGAACACATCTGCGTTTGTTAACATCTTCCGTCTCCATGCTCACCTCCCACTTGTGTCCTTCTCACTAATTAATGATTTTAGAAAAGATTTGAGTCTAAAAAGATAACTGTAAACGTCCAGAATGACTGGACACGGGCAGCACCGATGGTTAAATGTAAACGGGACGCACCTCCACTGCATTTATACAGCCCTAATCAATTCTCAGCGGACTCACTTGACCACCTCTAGAGGATTAAAAAAGGGTCTTTCTGGGTGACTGAAGGTTCATGGTTGTGTCTGTGCAGCAGCAGAGGCGGAGGACTGAAAATCGATGCTTGTTTATTCTGCAGCTGTAGCAGCAGCAGCAGCAGCAACCACCTCCTGTCCTGGTAAAGATGTCGCCGATCCTCACTCATTAATGCAGTTACATCGCTGTGGTTTTCTTTTATTATTGCGCAGGAACCACTGCCCGTCTCTTGTGCACTTTTTAATTGGAGAATGTATAATGGCATTTATTGACTTCATTTGAAACAGCATAAGAAAAAACAAACAGTGCGGGGGCAGAGCTGCTCTTCTGCTTGGTAACACTTGAGCTGTCAGCTGTGGTGAAACTGCAGCTGCTTTTTCCATGAAAATGCATCTACAGTATCGACGTTTCTGCTGCAGGACTTATGCATGAAGCTGCAGGAAAATCATTTTAAAATCAAAGATAGCTAATAGCATGTTAAATTGACACTAATCATGTCCATGTGCTGCATGCGTTCATCCCCAACGATTTACTTATTATGTATTTTTTAAGTAGCAGAATATTTGAACTGAACTCTCTCACTAAAGCCTGCTCAGATATGGGTGAAGTGAAGGCTAACTAGGCCTTTGATGCCTTACAGCATGTACTGTATATCATGTGGGATATGTGATGGTAATAATGCCTTTCTTGTTCAGCAGGAGGTCACAGGAAGCAACGATGATCAAGGCTCAGGGCTAATTAACACAATCTATGTAAAAACACCCAAACGTGTAACGCGTAACAGCAAATGCATTAAGTGTTCTTTGTGGGGGGAGTGCAGCTGTTAATGCTGCTCCTGCCTGCTGTCAACCACCACAGCACTCAGCTGAGAGCATTCCATGAAAACGTCTTAATTATTGCTCCAACTTTGTTTATGCATTAAGCTTCAAGAAGCTCGTGAAATCATCGGAGGCTTCTCTGAAAATGCCGTTTGGCCAGTACACTCAATGCTTATGAGTCACTTCCGATGCAATTTTAACACTATAACACTGATTTTGTGCACCTCGCAGCTGATAAACACTCGTGTTACAGCAACTTGAATCCTGATTGTGGTATTTTCTGCTCCTCGTCTCATCCCTGCTCGTCTATCCCACTAAAAGCCTCGTTTTCTCAAATCTGAAGGGTGCAGCTGATGGGAAAATACAGACTGAAAGGCTGAAAAGCTTCTGTGCTGGAAGATGCTCACATCCCCGCTTCTGCAGGTTCTCTCCTCTCCTCTCTCCTCTATAATCATGCTTCTCTCCTCTTGTGCTCTCCCTGATCAATAGCGCTATCTCTGCAGCTTAATTATGTAAAGGAAGCACTGGGCGCCATTGTCATTATGTCAGCCACGTCTCAAGTCAGGGTCAGTCAGGCAGGAGAGACAGAAAAAGAATCTGTCAGACAGACTAAGAGGTCGGTGAATTATCTACTGAAGTCCTGCCCTCATCAGCTCCATCCAGCTCAAGCAGACATTTCAGTTCCACACTTTCAAGCTTGGCGTGCTCTCAGGGAGGTTCTTCACCAGGGCTCAGAAATACAGAACTCCTGCTTGCTGCTCCTAAATACATTACCTGAGTCTCCAACAACATTGAAATGTGGGAAAACTGTTTCAGGTTGTTTTCACTCTGGCCAACCGTGAAATGTAATATAGTGCTTTATTCTCAAATGACGTTTCATTTTACCAAGTTTCTGTGGAGAGAAATGTTTTTACTGTGTGTTTGTGTTTTGAAACTCAGCGTCAGAATATCTGCTGATGACATTTCCTTCACTGTTTCAGGGCAGCTGAACTCGCAAAACACCCCATGAGTTTTGGGTGAGTAAAACTGCCTACACACACACACACACACACACACACACACACACACACACTGAATACATCACATGCCCCCACATTTTCAGCTTTTGTCTCATGCTTCCTGTTTATTCTTGCTGCAGATTTGTTCTGTTCTCAGGGGTTTTCTCTCTGTGGACGCTCCACAGCTCATCTCAGCAGGTGGTGCATCATCACTGAGACAAATTTGTTCCCAACAGTCGATAATTTTCTTTATTTGTAGACCTGCTCTTCGAACTCAGCCAGGGGTGAAACTAATATCAAGTAATGTAACATAGGAGTGTCTGCATGGTAAATATCTCTGGAGCCTAACAGCATTTGTGTGCAGTGTTCCCTGTAGCCTGCCTAGCCTTGTCCCCCACACACACATATTTCCTAATAATTCCGGCAGGACTGGCCTGAGGCCTTCTCATTCCCCCTGATTCCAGCTGCTTTGTTTCTGATGAAATTGTAGCCCACCTCGGGGAATTTGAACCCGTAACCTTTAAACTACCACCTCTTTGTCGACAACCCAATCCTTATTTTTCACCAAACAACACGTAATGATGCACTATGTGGAGTCTGGAT
>BJFM01000705.1:163326-177474 GCA_016586285.1 Arothron firmamentum | reverse complement strand
GCTACAATCGATATTTTTCATTAGAATGCTGACATCCGTGTGTGAGAAAGACATAAAATCAATATGTCTAATCTGGATTTCTGACATGTTCGTCACAGCTGAGGGTCTCAGATTGTCTGGCCTTGTTAGAATTGCAATTTATATCTAATTTGCCTTGAGTGTAAAGTTTAGAAACAATGTTGCTGTTTTTATCTTTTTATTTAAATGCACCTGAGGACATTTAACATTTGAGAGCTGAATAAATATCCCGTAAAGTGATGGCTGGAACTGGTCTGCTAGTGTCAACACTGCAGCTGATTGGCACCCAGATGTCAGGCTGCCCACCTGCTGAGCTGCAGTTTGATGAGTTCTCAACACTCCATTTTCTCAATCGAGCAGATTTGGAAAGGCTAAGGTAAAGTCTCCAGACCAGCTCCCGTCAGCCGAGGCAGCTTTCTCAGACCGGCGGCCATCATTTGCGAGTGTGGAGCCACTGTTGTGTGAAATGAATCTTCAGCGCCGCAAAAAGAAAACGTGTCTTAAATGAGTTGTGCGGCGGGTGCCCGGCTGGCTGACTGGCTCAGGGGAGCGGGCCTGTTGTGTGTTCTGACGCGTGGTGCATGAGCATACCTGGTAATTGATGATGGCACAGAGACGACTCGACTGTCCGCCTCCACATGTGTGAGCGTTCAGTTGGTCCTGTAGTTGATGCTAACCCTCCCTTTTCCACTCCATCCCTTCTTCCTCCACAAGTCTTTCCTACACACACACACACGGGCACATTTTTTCTGACTCCATTATGAGGTCAGGAGGCGCAGCGGTGGGACCGTGGATTTGTCCTAGCCCGACTCAGAACCTTCCAGACATCCTATCTGAGAGAAGCTTTTATGCAATGGCAGCTCACAGATGTGACTTTTTGTGACTTTTAAATATGCTAGTTGAGTCTTTGGCTCTTCATCCAGATGTTTTCCCTCTTTTCATTTGTTATTCTTACCTACATGTTTCTGTCTCATGTATCACGCTGCTAAATGAAGACGGGCCACAGCAATCACAACACATATAGCATAACATGTACCCGCATTAAAATTGTAAAGCGACCTAGTTTAAACACGTGGCGGCGGCCTGCTGTTTACATACGTGCAGGCACGCGTGTACGTGCGTACGGGGCTCGTGTCTATTACACGTATTTCACCTCACAAATGGAGACCACTGATGAAAAGCGCGATTCCTTCGGAGCTGAGGTGGCCGTGGCCCACACACACACACACACACACACACACACACACACACACACACACACACACACACACACACAGAGCTGCTCACAGTAATGAGGGAAGCATGGAGGGAATGCAAAGCCATTGTAATTACAGAATGTTCCTCTGGTGTATTAGGGAGCTCCAGGCTTTCGGAATTACCGGCTCAAACCCTCTCAGAAATACCAGAACGCTTGATGTTCCTGCTGCTGCAGAGCTGAGAGACAAACATGGACGATGGATCGCTGTCGCTGCTCATCCATTCAGCTGCGTCTGCGAGGATCTGGGGACAAATTAGTGGGATAACTCTCAAAATGAAGCATCTGTTTCACCTGCATGGCTGAACTGAGTCTCTGACTGATTCACAGTGAAAGTCAAGTTAAATATTTGGAATAAAAAAGACCAGCTCACCAGATTGGGAGCAGAAAGCAAGGCCAGTGTTTGGTTATTCATCATTTTCTTCTATCTACTTCTATTTTGCTTCCGCCAGCGTATGAGTGTATGATTTTCCACATATTATTGGTTGAATTGTCTCCCCAAAGCTGATACTCGACAGGTTTTAGACGACATAATCTGCTGAGCTCGGCAGCCGAAGGACTTGGTGTCAGCAGCTACCATCAAGCTGGAGCTATAGAATCTCATCTACTGCAGCGTAGTCTCATGAAATAGAGGACACTTAGAGTATGAAGCTATAATAGACCAATATTTTTGCCAGAGCAAATTGTTTGTAGCTCTCCATTACTCCGATCCTGTCCATGCGTGACTGAGCTCGTGTCATCCCCCCAACATCTTGTGGAGATTAAAATTCAGTGTAAAATAAATGGTTTCCACTGAGCCATGTCACCACAATCCATGTTTCTTCTCGATGCAGGAAGTAATTTATGGGCACATGCATGGGATAAAGGAGACGGCTCGGATGGATGCTTTATATTTATCAACGCTGTTTGCAAAGTGTGAAATGCACAATTCTGCCTCCTGTTTGTAACACTGGCTGGTTATAATAAATAGATACTTGCTTCTTTCATGCCATTGTGATGGTGGTAACCTGCTCTAGGTGCAGACGAGTTCTTTATTCCACAAACGTCTCTCCTCTGAGCTCTCTGGATGAATGATTTTTCTATAATAAATCTCAATATTAAGATGCAGGCAGGGAGAGTTATGAGGTATTAATATTTATCCTGAGGTATTTGAATTTGATTGAAATTGACACGTTCTCTGATAGTTTCACATTTAACATTTTGTTCTTAACATTTAAACATGGAGATAATCAGAGGCTCCAGTTTATGTTCACAACACTTTAAATGTGCCACTGCTTTTATCGCGTCAGCGATCAGAGGCATCCGCTGGGCTCCGCTTCATGACCAGACTGCAGCGTGCTCGTCATAAATACTCATTTTCTGCCTTAATTTGTGATAATGTGCCTGGACCAGAGCTCGCATCCAAACAACATTCAGTCACGGCCTCCATTTCTGTACCTTTTGCGACTACGCCCATTGGCGAGGCTGCGAGGCTGCCCCATTAAAGCTTTCATAATTCCTTCACTGCCACCCTGAAGGCGCTGGGTACATTTGCATAAATCAGCAGGCTGAACACACTTCTGTCCAGCAGAAATAGGAGAATTTAAGAAGTGAAAATGGGTGGATTAAAGGATTATGTTCTCTCTAATACCAGCAACTTGTAGAACAGAATTAGAGTTAAATGAGGTTTAGTATCAATTCTTTTATTTGTTTCACATGACCTTTTTAGTAAAGTAATTGGTTAACAAGTCATCTGTAATCAAGAGGAAACAAGCAAACAAACAAAAAAAGGAGCTGATGAATGTTTCTCTCTGGGGAAACTGCTGGAGCTGCCATTAGTGTTCCAGACGCTTGAGCAACAGAACGTACTAAAGCTGAGTTTCTCCCAGCTTCCCCACCATCCATCTACATTTCTACCACACGTTGAAAAAGTCCATTTTTAATTGTGTGGGTAGCCATTTTACTGCCACAGCAGTTAAAATGTCATCATATTGATCCTCCTCGACTCCTTTGGTTAAAACTGCTGTTAAACCTGCTCTGACCCTCTAATAACCTTCATTCACTCTTATTTTATCCTGACGTTGCTCCATCATCCCTTAAATACCATGCACTTACCTGAAGTCTCATACCCACTGAGGAGCCCAGTAAGTATGGTCTGGAGACAGTAGCTGCTTCTCAGGTTCATGATCATCACATGTTTCTGAAGCTTCCATCTGGTGTAACAGCCCCAAAACCTTTGCCTGAGCATTCTGTTTCATTCTCCACCAAACTGGTGTTCGGCCGGGCTGAAAGATATCTAACATGTGTCAGTCAGGCTCTTTGTGTTGGAGCTTTCCAGCCATGGCTGCAGGGCAGCCTGCAGTGTCAACCTGACAGTTTGTCACAGTGTTTGTACTTTCATTGTTGAGGTTTCTGTGGTATCTTCCAATCAGGATGCAGGGGAGCTCTCCTGGTGTGGATGATGTGCTGCTAAAGCATCTCTGCAGAAAACATCTGAATAAACAGAGCGGTGTAATCCTTAAGCCTGCATCTGCAGAACCCCGAACAGCTGGAAATGAAAGCCTGTGAGCAGTAATAAGTACATGTGAGGTGCTAACATGGACGGAGTTCCACAGAAACAGCCTTCTGAACCTCCGTGTACGCATCTCCATAGGTTCACCTTCAACCACGTTCGGCTGAATGCTGAGCTGATTAAATTATTCAGTGTTTGCTTTGACTGCTCAGAAGAAATCCCATCTTGCACTGCGCACTTAATCAGGCAAGGGCTTTTCCAGTATTTCTGTTTCATTAGACGACGCAAGGTTGAAATTAAAGATTGAAACTCCCAATTCAGTGCAAATCTCTTCTCACAGCTGAGGATGATTTATGCCTCTGATGGTGAAGCTCACATTTCACCTGCTATTAAACAGTCGGCAAACACTCTGCAATCTCACATTTACGTACTGGAGGAGGAGGAGGAGGAGGAGGAGGACGAGGAGGAGGAGGAGGAGGAGGAGGAATGACTAATAGCAAAGAGAATTCAGGCTGGCGTAAAATTTAATGTTTAATGGGAAAAAATGTTTTGTTGGCTCTGTTGTCTGCCACATCTTTCAGACAGCTAAATACTAACACACGGCTCCACGTTTTGAGAGGCGCCGTGCACGTTTGCTCAATGCGTGACGGCCTGGCTTCATCAAAAATTTAAGTGCTGTAAAACAGACAAGAGTACGTGTTACTGTAGGTGCTACATATGCAACATGGCCGACACCTTCTTGCAGGTGTGACACGTGAGACGAAGAAGGGAGAGGCGGCGAGTCTGGTCGTCAGCCAAACTTTGACAGAGGCCCACATTCCAGACCCAGACCCTTCAAACTGTTAAAAAGCAGATTTGATAGAGAAAACCAGTTTCATTGGTTGAAATGTCCTGAAAATTGTTCCTGTGAGTCAGAAAGAAAAGAACTGCTGAGTCCCAGGACGCTGAACTGAGTCGGTTCAGAGTTTAGATGACGAGGCTGTTAGAAGATAGACTTTCATAGACAAAGATGAGAGAATGCGAGAGGCTGATTAATCAGCTGGAATGATAAATACACAGAGCCGAGCTGGAGAAACGGCTCAGTGCAATAATGGCAAACGTAATAAGGGAGGAGGAAAAGAGGGGTCAGGCAACAATTACATAACCAAACGACTGTTACAAGACACAAAACGACACAATTAGTTCACAACTTCCACATAAAACCACAATGATCAGAGAAAATTAAAGAGATCTACCGGAGTTCAACGTAATTAGGAGGAAGAAATGAAGCTCCACTGTTGAGATCTTTGAGATGTTTTTCTAGAGGAGAGCCAGAGACGGCTGTGGGGGGGCGCGGTCAGGCTGGAGCCGCTGGACTGTGGCGTTTGCTGCAGGCGTTTCGCTCCTCAGTCATGACTAATGATTTATTGTGTTTTCTGGATGAGAACATAAAACGTCCTACAGAACAACTAATCCAAAGTTTTCTCAACTACTGTACAACGTTCTGATCTTTTTTTGGTCAGATTTAAAAGAATCCATGGAGACTTTAACCTAACCAAACTGATAGAGAAGGTCAGGCCAGAAAAGCCTCTGGTTTTGTTGTTATTGTGAAAAGATGATGGTTATTTTCTTTCCTTTAAGTTTTTATGTATACATGGAAAATTGAAAAGGGATTTTCTGTTGTTTTTTGTAATTAATGGGTGACAAGCAGAAGATTGTTGACTTTGAGGAAATACAAGAATTAGCAAATGCTCAGGATTCAAGTTTTTAAGAAATATTAGCACACTGCTTCAAATGCAGATGCACGGAGGAAGTCATGTGTAAGTAGAACCCGAGGCTCCCACCTAGCCTCTGCTGCCTGCTAATTAGCTCTATAACACACACACACACACACGCACACACACGCACATTAAAAAGTTGCTTTCATACACCACAGAGATAACTAGAAAAGCACCCAGAGCAGACGGCACCAAACAGCTCTTTTCCCCACATGCTGTGACTGTGAAAACTAACACAGTGCTTCAATTACTTGGAATAACTTTAATAAGTTTATATATGAGCATCTGGATGGGAATCAGGAATCAGGATGGTTTACCTTGAAGACATTAAATGTACACAGTTTATTACCTCCGGATGGACTTAGCTTTTAAACTTCTGAGAACCAAAGGTGAAAGGACTTTGATCAAAGGGCAACCTGCTGTGTTATGTAACCTTGTGTTACTACTGCCGAAATATGCTAACGTACCGGCGCGAGTCACAGTATGGGAGGAAACGGAGGGATGCGCTCTCCTGTTCTGGATGAATGGTCTGAAGTCTGCTGCTGTCGAGGGCCACAGCAAACGATCTCTACATTCACTCGATTGATTTTAGTGGAAATTAATTTGTGGTGAAAATACAGTCAGGTGCCTCAGGGGGACGTTAGCTCAATGCCCCTTCAAGAATATGTTATTTTAACGTGTTTTCAACCAAATAACATAGGTTGTGTAATTTTAGTCACCACAGATCCACATTTTGTTGTTTAATTCATGTCCATGTCTACAGTTTAACTTTGAAAGTTCTGTAAGAGGGAGCACAGCGCTAATGGAGCCACTAGATTGTCTGACTGACACTGACGCGCTCGGCTGCTGCTATAATCTCAGCTGAAGTCGCATCGACCAAAGAGTGAAGCACATTCAGGCATCACAAATCTACAGCCATCAAAGATTCAGCGCTGCTTCTGTGCGTCTGACTGTGGGAGCAGCCGTCCTCCTACTGCAGAGATCTGGCGCAGCTGCAGGTCTTCTAATTAAATGTGAGATGATAACCAGCCATTAATATGCATAACCATCCTCTACCCCGCCTTATCTGAAAGCCTGCACCTAGAGCGACCTCGGCGCTCCTCTGGCCAGCTTGGATTCTGCTTTTCACCAGCATTCATTAATATCGTGCAATAATCGCATTTAAATTGAGGCATTCATTCAGATGTGGGTTAAAGGGGTGAAAGTTGTGGTTTTGTTGAATTTCCGTCCTTTTGTACCCTCATGTTTATATTCTATTCTTATGTTCTACTGAGACCTGTTATGAGTTAACTGCTGGTCGGCAGGTCCTCACTCCGCCCAGCACCAAACAACCGCTTCTTTCAACACAGGAAATGACACTGATAAAGTGGAGAAGGCGTCCCACTGATGGAGGAGGATGGAGGATTTTATTTCTCTTCTGGGGTCCAAATTAAAGGTTCCGTTGGGTTCAATGCAGTAACCTTAATATCAGAGGTTAAATTATTAAAATGAATTGTCCAATGTTATTATGTTTCAGGAAGTGTGTAGATTAATATAAGAGCCCAACATTGACAAGCTGTTGCATTTAGGAGCCTATATAAGACATCAGTGTTGCTGATCTAAGAAACCATTTCAAATGTTTTATCACATGCTGATAGAAACACACAAATACACACACACTTTATCGGTGCTTGTTATCGTCTCTGAGGGATTATTTGTTACCCAATTATCTGCCTTTAACTCAGACATGATTGCTGATCCATATCCGTGTTTTTGCAGGCTGTTGTGCTCTAGTGTGTAAAAATTATGTTTCTGCTTCGGCTCTGAACTGATAAAATCAACAAAGATGAACAGTTCTTAACATCTGATCTCTGTGTCTGCAGTTGGAGTCTAGGTGGTTTGAGGGTTGAAGAACGCACCTGAGATTAGTGGTAAGTTTCTGTCTCTTTTTCACCTTTATTGCATCTTGGCCCAGACACTATGATTGTGTGATGAAAGCATTAATATATATTTAATATTTAGTTATTTTTGCTCACATGGTACTCAGGTTTGTGTAATGGTGACATCCTGCTCTCCCTAAAGCAGTTTTTACTCTTTGTTTTTTTATCAGTGCTGTGTTGTGAAATGAAAAGAATTTTCAGCAGCCGAGCTTTCCTGCTTTATTTACTTACTATTTTAAATGTCCAATATGTCATACAGTATTTTTATAATTTATAATCTCTCTTTCACAAGTGTGCAGGCCTGACCTTAATTAGTACGATAGCATTGAGTGCGTATCAGAAATGAACTGATATCACACAATAACTATTACACGCACACACACACACACACACACACACACACACACACACACACACACACACACAGAGCCACAACATGCGACCAGTGACCAAGGGTTTGAGGCTAAAGCTATCCATTTTTGGGTTTATCCCAGACAACCCATCAGGTGATGATTAATTGGTGCCGTTGAGGGTCATTATTGTACATATGATTGGGCCGAGGCATCATTTGTAGCACACACGCACGCACACACGCACACACACACACACACACACACACACACACACACACACACACACACACACACACACACACACACACACACACTCACACACACACACATACATTGTCAGTTCATGCGATGCCTTCCCTAACTACATTCATGAAACATCGATCAGTGTCACATCTGGTTGATGAGAGGAGTTTCACCAACACACACCAGTGTGTGTGTGCAACACAAAACACTAATCCCAGCACTGTATGACTGTATTAAACTACACAAATAGCCCAATACACACAAATACAGGTACATATTAGAAACATCCACACACATTTACATTTGCTCACACAACCACAGTGAGTAGTAGATATTTTCCAAACTGAAAATAAAGTAAAATTAAAGAAGTGTGTGATGCAAATCAGGATTTGTGCTCATGCATGGGCGACCCGATTGTGTTAATGGAATGTGTCTAGTCAGACCTGCTGGACTGGAACGTGCAAAACACTCAGCAGTAAAAAGCCTTCCTGTGGATCATTTTTATGTGAGGGCGGCGGCGCAAAATCTTGCTAATAGGATGCAAACAGCGGGTGTGTGGAAGTGAAATCCCAGCCTGAAAACACAAACAAGCTCTTCTCGGTTGTGTTTCTTTTTCTCGTTCTGTCTCCTTGTTAACATCGTTGTTCCATCCTGTTGGCAGGAATTCAATAAAACACAAAATAAAATGAGAGGCTATGTCAGACAGGTGAACCCGCTCGAGCTCCAAACTGGATTTATTCATTTCATTTCCAACAGTTTCATGTTGATAGACATTATTGGGAAGACGGGGGGATGGATTGCTGAAGCTCTTTCTTTAACTTTGGACCACCAATACATTTGAATTTCCAGGCAGCTTGCGTGCAGGCGCACCCTCACTCACAGCAGCAAACAATGCGGCTACAAACGCTTGACTCAGCATCTGTATGACATCTGCCTCAGGACCAACAACAGAGCGGAAAGAAAGCAGCTCGGCCTGCGGAGCAGGCTCCACATTTTCATTTTATGCCCTATTTAACAATGATTTCTGCCCCTTCATCCTGTGGTTTCATACAGCAACCGTGAACGCTGTCAGAATTTCAAAAGAAAATCGTGTGTGTGTATATTTGTATATCTAACTTGACATTCTCCTCTTCCATCTCCATGTTTCTCTTCTCTTTCATCAGACATGGATTTTCTTACTGAACAAGGTTCACCCGCCATAAAGTAAATGATTGTTGAGAGACCAGTTTTCTCCCTATTTACCCCACTTTCTCCTAATGAGGGAGGCAGTGCAAATCACACTTAGTTGGACTTTGTCTTCATTTTGTAGTATAGTCCTTTGTTCTGCTAGCTATATGGCTATGTTCTTCCAGGCTTTTCTAGTTTAAATAAAATGAAGTTGAACAGAACTTTTTAAAATGTGGCATAATTTGAATCTTAAGTCCTCAGACTACATTTGCATTCAGAGACATGAATGTTTTTTATGTTCCAGACAATTCATGATTAATGCAGTGAAACCTTGAATCTAATCAGAATTAATGTCCTGCATCCAATTCCTACCTTTACAACCCAGAGATAATGAATGGGACAAATAGTTTGTAAATAAAGATTAATAGGGAGAGATGCAGCCTCAGTATATGCAGAAAGCAGCATTAAATGTTTAATTTTCACACAAAAAGTCCTTTGAGTTCTAAAAGAATTTGATTAATGCATTTAATGGACTTGTGCAACATTCTGAATAGAATCATAAAGCTGTCCATATTTATGCGTAGTATTATCTTCACCTTTTTGTTGGCTTAATTCAGTGTATTGCTACAAACATTCGGTACAAAAGCTAGGTAATCAATTTTAAATGATAAAAATAAGGTTTTTTTCAGTGGAAAATGCAGCCCTTTATGCTCTGTACATAAAGGTGAGGAGCTCACCTTTGATATGGCTAACCCAGACTTCCAGCTCCCAGAGCGCTGCTGGTTAATGAGGCGTCATCTCATTAAAGCTTCACTTCTGATAACTCCACGCAGCCAGATGACCTTTTTCTGCTTCAACAGGATGGTCGTATAAACACAATTACCCCAGGCGCCGGCCCAGCTTTCTTTCTTCTCTGTGCAGATAATCAGACACTGATATCCCTGACAGGTGGGACTGGTTGGAATCCTCCAGAGGAACATCTAAACTGCTTCCCCTCGGAGAAAATTTGCAGCAATCAAACGTCTTCAGTGGATCAGCTGATATTACAGATGGGATCAGATTTCATTGAGCCGCTTCACTAGATTAAAGAGGGCACAGACGCAGAGTGAATAATCCTGGAATCCTTCCATGGGAGCTGTGGATCACATTCATTGACACCAACTAATTTTGCTGTCAGCTGAAAAACAACATAATTAAATTTTGGTTCAACATCCTAATTAAGAAACTGTCAGATTGCGGCAACAGAGTGGGAGCTCTTTAGACTCTGGAAGATAAACGGGTCTTTTGGGTCGATTGTTGTGAGGTGTGTTTAATGAACAACAGTACTAATGATGGTTAATAATATTTAACCTTTGTATCTCCCGTAAAGCTGCTCGGAATGGCGACAGTTTAATGAGTTGCTGGCAAAATGTGGGTTATTGCTGTTGTTTTTTTGATCCCTCTGAGGCTTACCTCTGCAGTTGCCCGTCAGAAAGTTGTTTTTTTATGAAGTTTGGACAGTAAAGTCAGCCTGCTGCCAGCTGAAGGCTACTTTCAAGGAGAAAGCTTTTTAGTCTGTTTGTGCACGTCTTAAGAGAATAACTTTAGAAGTATGGAATTAAAGGCTGCACAAAGGCTGGAAGGACAGGGCAGTGCTTTTCTTTTCAAGAGTGTTACTGTAATAACTCCTTTAATCTGTCTTTTCAAAAAGAAGCGGCAGGTCTTCCCCACTGAGCCACAGCTGACCTCCAGCCGCTGCTCATTCAACCCGGGTCAGAGGTTTCACACGTTCTTTAAAAGCTCATTCCCTGCCCAGTTCACGCTCACACTCGTGTTTTCTGCCCGTAATGGAAGGCACCATATGAGCTGTGAATGAGGATCTTTTATCAAAGCCTTTTACTGCTGATGACCATGACTCCATCCCTGGTTTGGGTTTGGTGGATCACTGGTGTCCAGCGGCTGCATCGCTGCCCTCCTGAAACCCATTTAACCACAACAGAACAGAACATTCAGCTGGCAAGTGATCGTTTGACATAAAATCAAGGTTCTATTTTATTCCAAGGTTGTAATTTGTACCAATTATACCTCGGCCACATCAGCCATTTAATCCACCGGCTGTTTTTATGTAGTGACCATTTAGACCGTCCATCAGCAGAATAAAACACATGAAAGTGGTCTTTTAATTTGACCTGTGGTTTTTTTTCCACCTCCCTTCTTGAATGAATGGGAATCAGCATTTCAGCAGCAGTAATGGCTGTTTAATGCACCAGTTTAATGTCTCTTGGGTAAGTAATGAATGGACTTATATTTGCTGTTTAATGGGAGAGGAGCAGGCGAGCAAGAGGCCTGTCAATAGACAAACAGCGAGAGAGGTTTGGAAGCCAGCGTAAACACACAGATGTGTGCTTTGTGCATCCGCTAATATAAACAATGATGCATTGTTGCAATGATCGCCCTGCTGTGCAAAAAAGAAGCCAGAACATTAAATATGAAGGAGGGCAGCACTTCTATCTGACCTGGTGTTGCCATTTGGAGTCCAGAGAATAAACTAAGTTAACTAGTTAGCAGCAGCGCTTTCAAGCTGTTGATGATGTTCAGGGCAACTTATGGCTCCTTCTATTCAGCTCCAGGTGATAAATGAGCTCTTTCTTTAATCACCTGTTAGAAAGCTCATAAATGCGCTAAAATAAAGTTATTGTCATGATTGCAGACTTTTCTAATGACCTGATCTCGCCTGTTTGGTCTTTCTGGTTAATTGATTTTGGTCTAATGAGGCTTTCCATCATTGACTTTCTGTGCCAGCACGGCGTTAGTTTGTGTGAAGGGTGCTCATCCAGCTCTGCAAATCAAGGTGAGAGACACAGTTTAACTCTCTTCAGCCTCTTGTTTCATCTTAACCTTCCATTAGGGGGCGCTGTCAGCCCCATGCACCCAGTTAAAGGAGAGACAGCAGAAGAAGAAGAGAGTTGAACTGGTGTTATTACCTGTAAAATCACAAACACTGCTCTCACAGCATATTCAGTTTATTTAACTACTTCAATTAAACACACAGATCCAAAGTGGATGCATGTAAATACTCTCCAGACAGCATAAAAAATGCATACTTTTAATTGGATTTTGATACAAAGGTCATAGTTTAATCTCTAGTAACAAATACAAATTTGTATATTTTTAATTTTGTGGTGACAGTGTGCATTATCATGTGTTTGGAGTCCAGGTGTATGTCAGACTGGAGCGTCGATGATTGCGGTCGAAGGTGACTGTTCTAAAAGGACAACAAGAGCCTGGAGCTGCTTATCGGGTCTTGTTGAGAACACACAGGCCTTTCTGGACAGGAGATTTCATCTTTATTACATGATCCAGTTTTTTTTTGTTGTCGTTGTTGCTCAGCAGCTCCAGAGTGTCCTGCTGGGTTCAGATAATAAGAAAAGGAAGGTTGTTAGGAAGACAAACTTTAGATGGAATGGAATGGATGGAAGTGAGAGAATATTGTGTTGGGACATGAAACAGAAAGTGTTGGAAGGTCCCTTTTACCTCACGCGTGTGTGTGCGTGTGTGTGTGTGTGTGTGTGTGTGTGTGTGTGTGTGTGTGTGTGTGTGTGTGTGTGTGTGTGTGTGAAAGAGCGTGTTTCTTAACAACCACAGATGAGCTCATACATCCAAGAAGACATCAGATGTCACTGACACACACACACACACACACACACACACACACACACACACACACACACACACATGCCATGTGTGACTCTGGGTATAAATCTGCTAATTTGAACTCTTTTTCTGTCTCTGCTCAGGTGAACTACGGTTACGCCACTTTCAGCTCTACCCACCCCCCCACCCACCACCCCCTCAGCCTAATCTCGTCATTGTCTCACACACTCTTCGCTCCACACACCACCATGTCTCTGTCTGCCTCTCCTGCTCCCTTCCTCTTCGTCCTGCTCATCTTCCTCTTCCCCCTTCCCCCCTGCCAGACCGAGTCTCAACGTAGCGAGCCCAGCAGCAGCCCTGACCTGGTCTCCACCTCCATGTTCCCCTTCTCCTTCCCGCCCTCCGTGTCTTACAGTAAAAACAACATATCTTCTGACAAATGTCAGCTAAAAGTGAGCAACTGTACAAAGGGCATCCTGCTTCCTCTCTGGGAGCCCATCCAGCCTGAACTGGGTGAACAGGTGGCCAGAGCTGTGGTCTACTTTGTCTCCCTCATGTACATGTTCCTGGGTGTGTCCATCATTGCAGACCGCTTCATGGCGTCCATTGAGGTCATCACGTCACAGGTGAGAATGAGTTAAATACACTTTATAGCCCTAAAGACTTGCTTTGTTCTTTATAAGCTGATGAGTATGTTAACTTCTACAAACGCTGTACTTATCAAAAATTAACAAAATGTCATTTAATTTTGGGCTTAAATTGCATAATGCAGATTGGTTGTTCCTTCATTCAGGTTCTGAAGTCTAATGAGCAGGGGGGGGGAATGGCAGTTCCCAGTGTGAATTGTGAATTGACACATAATTTTCTCCTCACTGGGAGCCAGACGGGATCTCTTTCTTTAATGGGAATTACACTTTCCAGCTCCATCAATTTGTCCCACATTATTGTACAAATGACTCTCAATTTTCAGAGCAGGAGGGGAAGAAAGAATTGAGTTTGTCCAAGAAAATGATGGTAATAAATTTATACTGGATGATTTTTGACCAAGTATAGCAGGAACTAATGAGGTGTAGTTGATTACACTCATTATAAAGCCGTTGGAAGTTGCTATGTTCCACAGTGACACAGTATGATCAAACGACCTTCGTGAAGGTCTGTAATCCCAGATAGAAAACTCTACACCTTTACAGGTTTCCATATTTTAGCGAGAAAAGCTAATTAGAACAATTGAATGTCAGCGGGACCAAAACAAACACAACCAAAGAGCAAAGATGTGTTTGTGTGTGTGTGTGTGTGTGTGTGTGTGTGTGTG